>QQSS02189851.1:0-13250 GCA_003687565.2 Craspedacusta sowerbii | reverse complement strand
GAGTGAGTGAGTGAGTGAGTGAGTGAGTGAGTGAGTGAGTGAGTGAGTGAGTGAGTGAGTGAGTGAGTGAGTGACAAGTACACTTGCAAAAACAACAATACATACCAAATTGTGTGACAAGTTTAACTTGCACAAACCATGGCAAGTCCAAAACTCAACCATGGGCAGAGCGCTGATTAAATTCTTGCTTACATCAAGATGCTGCAACGAAGTAAGGCGGCAGACATTCCAAGATATACTTGTAAGTTGATTACCACTCAAATTCAGTTTCTGAAGAGATTTAGACCAAACCAAATCCACCATAGGGTTAAATGATGTGAGGCAATTGGAAGAAATATCAAGCTCCACCTGTAATATAAACCGAAAGAATCCTTAATGGTTGCAACAAAGTTTAGGCTGAAGTTGCACAGCTATCTCTCTCTCTCTCTCTCACACACACACACAAACACACACACACGCACACACAAAGACACACATATTGAAAGGCTCTAAAATTTAGATCATAGCATGCATCAGAAACAACTCAGGTTTCGCTCAAGGGATGAGCCAAAAATATTAATACTAAAAATATTAATATTAATGTTAAAATTAACATTAATATGAAAAATATTAACATAAGTGTTAACATTAAAATTAATATTTTTAATATTAATATTAATATTAATGTTAAAAATATTCAAGCAGCAAGTTACAATAATTTTAAGTATTAATATTAATATAAATATTAAAAATATTCGAGCAGCAAGTTCTCATTTCTTAACAAGGAATGGCTAATTACAGACATGGACCACTCGACATGAAACTGAAAACCTTCTTACCAAAGGGCACTTCCATGCTAAGTTAAACTCTTTTAATAAATTTCCATAAATCAGCAATCGCTCCAGACCACAAGCCCCTTGCAAAGCATGAGGAAGACTCTTCAGTTTGTTATGTGCAACCTTCAAAACTTTAAGCGACGTGCAAGACCAGCTTGCTACGTGCCACTGCGTGCTTTGAAGAGAGTTCACCTGGTCTTTAGCCTCGTCATCACTGCTATCTGAGCCATCTGTTTCTTCAAGTGCTACACCATCCGGAGGAAGAAACTCTATTTCATTAAACGAAAGGTCCACTTGGACCACAACTGTATTCATGAACAGCTCGCATGGAACCATGGTTAACCTATTTTTTGACGCCGACAAACGGGTTAACCACCTGCAATCAAAGAAAAAACTGACCTGGTGACTGATACATGTCGTACTTTCCAGAGCATTTAAGATATGGCAAACTACTTCAAACACTCCAGTACGTACAACTTAATTAGTCAGTCCTCTCAGTACCCCAACCACCAAGACGAGCTGTGCCATTCTTATAACGATAAAATTCATTGGGATGTCAAACGCATGGTCGTGTTTTCAAAGCCAGGAAAAATTCAAAACTTTGCACGACTTCGCTACTATTAGCAAACTCGGAGCACTCGAAAAAAAAAACGTTTGAATCCCACAAGCATACCGTTTGAAAGGACGAAAGGTCAAAGGAAAGTGCCTGGGTCATAGCAAAGTAAAGAAGCTATAGATACAAGGTTTGTGTAGGAAACTATAAAGCGCGAGACTGATTAATTACGTTTGTGTGGGCCATTAATTAAGCTGGCGATGGCAATTTACTATGACGGATTGCAAACTAAAATCTGAAAGTAGCAATCGTAAGGGCAGATTTTACGACAACTGTACATATATATTTTTTTTTGTACAAATTCCGCAGTTTGAAGAGAAAAAAAGAGCGAAGATTCGAGTGCACCAAAGCGCCTTTATTGCTGCTACTCTGCTCCCTCTTACCTCCAAAACACACACAAAATTACCCATATCCATGAAACCAATAGTGCTACAAGATCAACACAGCGACCATCACGAAACGCAGTCTGCTACCACAATACCGTATTCTAGCTCCCACAGAAGCAAAACACAATAATAGTTTTAAAAGGACACCTTGCATATTGCAATCCGCGAGAAGGAAGGACTTCCAGTTTATTACATGACACATCCAACTCCTCCATGACCGGAAGCATCTCAAAGAAATTTTCCGGCAACTTAGATATGCTGTTAGCATGAATGTCCAGAAAGTGGAGGTTGGCACTATACTGCTGTATCCAAAGCGGGTGCAAGGCATGCAGAAACATGCTATCCCAATAGGCGCATAGCGAATCTTCAGGAAGAGCCTTGCACAGATGCTGCGAAATGCTGTAGGACCGTCTGTAATGCCTAATTTGCCTAGCAGAAGACATAATACTCAGAAGATAAATTCACAAAAAAATTGCAATTACTTTAAAGTTAAAACAGAAGGCATTCATCTGCTTAAAAAACGTATTTAATGTCGACCTGGGGAAGGTCTTGTGGAGCTGCTAATTAGCAAGTTCTTTTGATCGAACGAGCGAAATCCAAAGAAATAGGCAGAAGACCCACCTTTCGTTCTCCAAAACTATTTCCAAGACTGAACACACTTCTACTTTGGAGGAAAGGGGGGAAGGGGCACGTTTCTGTAACATCTTTTAAAAACTGAATACAGAAATAAACAAATGCAAACCTTTTAAAAAGGCTACCCAGAAATTCTGGATATTTATAAACTAGAAACTTCGGGATTTCAGCCTTGTGATCAAGTAAGAGCAAGCCGATCTCGGTGTCTGCATTCTGGCAAGCAGCTGATAGAGGAGAGTAAGGTAACCCTTCAAAGCCCGGCCTTGCAAGAGGCTCAGTGACATTGACTCCTTTGCTGAGTAGATATTTCGCAATATCATATTGGCGTTGAACACAAGCCAGGTACAGTAACGAATCTCCTGCACAAGAAAAAGGTCACCCGAAATCTTTTTAACAGCAGGCTTAAAGGTAATCCGAGCAAACCAAATAGTAGTGGACAAATGACAATGCGAAGATCCTTCACATTGAAGATAAAATAAATACATAGCATAATGCCCACTGCACATTATCATGGAAAACGTCACAATTAACATAATGATAATGTAAAACAAAAAAAATTTAAATGCTTAACAAGTTGTCATGTCTCCATGTAACCGAAGACATAAATTGGTACAACGCTGAATTTTTACTCCGACTAAACAGGAGAACTGGATAACAGCAAGACAATATTTGAAGCTGAAAATTATCTCACAAACATAGAAATATACATGACAAAACATCATCCCCAGAAAATCACTAACAGATACAACCAGCGCGTACCAACAGTGCCTCCGGAAGGACTATTATCTGCTTTCTGCATGAGAATAAAAGGTTCCTTTCTAATAATGAAGTCAAAAGCATGCATTGAGCCGTGATAGCAAGCTGCATAGATCGGAGTATTTTCCAGTGGTACACCATTAGGATGAAGGGCAGCACCATTTTCAGAAAGCACTTCAATCACCTGCCCGAAAGGAAATTAAAAACTAAGTTAATGTATGGCAAATGAACGAGCAGAATTTAAAGCAGACCTTCCCAGTCACTATAAAGTTGAATATGAAGTCAGAAGGCTTCATGCAAGACAGACAAACTAGTTCATTTCAAACCAAAGTACACTATTTAGTTTCATTAGCTTATTTCTGTGTGATTGACTGTTTCTCTTGCAAAAATAAAAAAATAAAACAAAGACCTTAATGAATAGAGAGCACAATCCCATCCCATTTCTTGAACATCGTAATGCTATACAAATATTTAAACTGAATGAAAGAACTGTCAGTGACATAAACAAACTTCTAATTCTCCACTTGACCTCCACTAATGAACTCCAGAGAAAACAACACTCTGCTAAAATACTTAAAAGTTTCTTGTTGAAGGGCTGCCAAAGCATGCCTAGCCAGGCCAATGAAAGTCGAAGCCAAATAAACAAATGGAATACAATGGACAACTAAAACAACCTGAAACCATTCTAGCAAAATGGCAAAGAACAAAAAATGCAGGTAATGAAGCATACTTTAACACATTAGTGAGCACCTAGTTGCATGGCTGCAAGAGAATAGACTTTTCCTTATTGGATGACTATTCCACTAAATTTATAGCCTCTTATGATTGCAATAGTCTGTCACTATTATGGAGTAAAATATTATTATCGGCCACAAAGATAAAACTTATAAGCCTGCAAATTTATGTAGTTTAGCCATTCATTAGCAGCAGAAGACTTTCAGGCCAAGTTAGTTTCATTTGACTTGAATACTAGTCAGACTTATCTATACAAGATCTTGACATAATATCACCTTAGTGGCTTTCCATCCATTGGCAGAAGTTAACTTCTCTGTGGTCAAGATCGCTAACTTGTAAAGGGCAGTTATTGTTCGCAAAGACTGGCTTTGGGAGACGGGTTGTGCTAAACAAAGGAACTTGCATGGCAACTTCATGATTGGTTGCCTCTTAACTTGTGCACATGGATTAAGGCCTATTCAGATACTTATGATTATGGGTGTTGGTCTGTGTAAAAAATGTTCATAATTGGTGTAAACTTCCTTGAACAAGAATTTACAAAATATGGATGTCAACATTCAGTAAATTCACTCATGCTGCCTCAAGAACGGTCACAATTTCCCCTGGCAGTATTGAGCTATTTGCAGTAATATGAAGACCACCCTGCAAAATTAACCATCACCTTTGACACATGGTGTACAAGACATTATCCAAGTTAATAATCTCAATATGAAGGTACAAAAGCAACTATGACCTTCCTATACCAAACATGCTGCGTTCAGGGAGGGTCAATAATAAGTGCTGATATCATAACACAGACGCAACCATGCAAACCCAGGTGCTCAACTCCAGCATAACAAGTACTCCGGACAACAGATACAATGTAAATCCACAGCTAATTTTGCCGGCACAACATATTCAATTAATATCAGTTCAGTGCATACAGTAAACAAGCAGAGCAAGGATACTAAACCTCATTTTGAATGTTTTAACTGCCTTCTTTAAAAAGCTTTCAGACAAAGAATTCCAGTCAACAGTGTAGCATGCATGTCTCTTAGATTTGATGAAATAGACTGACCATTTCTGCCTCAACTTTGAAAGTTTGACATGACCCAAGCCACAAAAATAATTTTAAAAGATCTTTTCAATTGTACATTTTTTTATACATAAGTACATATATGCATATATACACACACATATATATATATGATGTGATGATGATATATATGATGATATGCATAGATAAAACAATCTTTTTAAAGAGATTAGAGGAAAAATCTTGACAAAACCATTAACAATGCCAACTATGTTAGTAAGTCATACCAAAAGGTCAAATTCTAATATTTCTAGTAAGATACAGAAAAAGAGAAATTGTCTGGCATATAGGCTTAAGGTTTTAAGAGCTAAATCAATTTAAAAAATCTGAATGTGCTTGCTACACACGGGATTGATAAAAATCATGATTCTAGCTCAGAAAATGCCAAGATGCTGAGCCAGGAGAAAAGCAATTTAGAATGGCTTCTTAATGAGACCTTACTTTGAACGCTGACCTAGCATAATTCTCTCATGAGATGCTTATAAAATTGTGTATATAATAATGCGTGTATATTGGTTTGTGAACATGACTCCGGAAGCATAGAGACGTCTACAGTGATTAAGTACACCTTTTTTATTCTTGTGTTAACATTTAAATTATTATGGCCTACTCAAGTTAATCACTTGACCCTAACTTAGGCTATTTAGCTTGTGTCTTGTTTCCTAGCCCTCCTGTTTTTCATCATATTTACTATTTGATTCCCCTTAGGTCTAGTTGCTATAATGCCATAACACGTTAAGTCCTTCTGGCATTGATTCTCCTAAATTTTGCTTATGTTCAATTATTTATTTCTCCAAGGTGTGCTGCATTTTGCTTTTTAAGTGCTAAAACACAGGACGGTTGGTGTGCTTTATGAGTTGAGAATGACTACTGCTGTATCAAAACATGCACTCCTAAATGTAACAAGTTGCTTTCTATTTAAAGATTGCTACAAATTGTGGTGCTATTTTTATCTCCTGCTTCTAAGATACATATATATGCACAAAATATAGAAAAAAAGATCATCTACCTTCACATGATTATTTCTACAAGCAACAAGAATTGGGGATCCACAAGGAGATTGTTTTGGATCAGCCCCAAGCTTTATTAAGTGAATGGCTAGGTCATGAAATCCACGCTCACATGCAATGAATAAGTAGTCTCCAGGCAAATAATCTTTGTAAACAATTTTCTTGTTTATAGCACCAGCTATGAGAGATTCTGCAACAAACGGATGATAGTATGCCAGCTGCAATACCAGATTCAAATCACCCACCAAACAAGCATCTGTCAACTCATGATGCACATCTACAAATGAAAAACGATTCAGTCAATAAGTCAATCATGGAATAACACTACGTATGTGTAAGGCAGCACCTTTAAACAACTGCGTCCATGATTCTTTAGCAGACACTTGAATATTGCAGACTAGTTGCATTTTGGAACCCAAGGGGGTACAGTCCTCGATATATTTAACACAATGACTGCAATAAGGGTGCCTCATTGTGGAAGCTATACGCAGTTTTACGTCTGTTAAAAATCTAGTTCATAACAAAAGCATAGCAGATTTCCGACAAAAGCAGAAAAAAAATGAAAGCTCTTCACTCTGATTCCCAACTGGCTTATAAATAAAAGCAGTGCTAACCTTCAACAGTACTCATTTTCGTGTCATGCCTTCCAGAACGGTGATTGACTTCTGTATTAGCCAATCATTCGCGTACTGGGGAATAATTCTTCACATGTGTGCTGTTAGGGCTCTGGTAGTTGGTCTCACGACGCGAACGGCGCAAATCCGAAGTATGGTAAATCGCAGTACCACTACCCACGTGCTCCATGATTGAGGTGCGTGACCAGCGATGCCATTAGATACTTGGACAAGTTCTGGTGCATCCGAAAAGATTCCCCTATTAGCAACACATTCACGAGAACGTGTTCACCTGCAACACTATTCATAAGAACGTGAAAAACCTCCAGAACGAACAAGTCAAGATACACGTACCCTCACTCCTACTAATCAAATACAAAGTGGCAAAAGAAAACAATGACATCCATCTTTTCAAAAAGCAGTTCCTAATCAACAACAGCCTAGGAGGAAGATGGAAGGGAAACCTGCAACTACACATATGACCACTAGCGTCAAGGGGTTGTGTTGGTTTATTTGCGATTTTTCGGCGCGAGCCATCTTTGCTGTTCTGGATAGTATTTTTTGGAGACTCGTTAATTTAAAGTCTCTATCCTCCTTTAGGGTCTTCTCAGTTATTTAAATGTTAATTTAGTGACTATTGTATAAGTCTCTCCACACCTGTTTTGCTGAGTTATGAGCGTCGGCATCTCCGGAAACAAACCCGACTAAGCGTAAGGTAGAGAGCTAGGCGTTAACGTCGCGCCCTCTCGCTTGGAGACTAGAGATATACGTCTAGTAAGAGGGATATTAAGTCAAGATATAGGCTTTTAGATAAACGGGGGCAGGAAGAAAACGGAGGTTAAGGAAAGCGCAGATTCCTTCGATGAAAATATCGAGAAGAAACTAGAAACCATGAAAATGCAGAAATTGAAAAAAAAGACTGAAAAGAGAAATGGACCGAATTATTCAAAGAAGCTATCGAAAGTCCGGGCTTCAAGAGTCTTAATGCGATTAAGAAACCCTGGGTAACAGAGGAGATGGTCAGAAAAAATGGAGGATCTAAAAAAAGCAATATATATATGCAGATACAAACAAAACACGGAGGAATGCATGAAAAAGTATAGAAGGCTGAACAAGGAGTTAAGAAGATTAACAGATAAAGCTTATGAAACTTGGCGGGAAGAAGCCTGTGCAAATTTGTAGTTACTACATAAAGAAGGACCTCTGTTATGCTAAAATCAACGAAATAACCGACGAGAAAAAATCACATAGTACTAGCTGTAAGCAGAAAAAGGCAAAAATGAGATCCTAAGAAGCCCTGACGAAATCAAAGGAATATATCAAAGAACTATATGGCAAAGATGAAAAGTCTAAGGTAGGGCAATTAAACTTAGAGGGCGGGAGCGAACGTAGATATCGGTTCGAAAAGCCCGGAAATGATAAATGCGGAAGTTATGGTGGCTATAGGTGATCTTAAGAGTAGAAAGGCAGTAAGGTGTGATGAAATACCGACAGAGCTATTAAAGGCCTTGTTTGAACGGAGAAAGAAGTGTTCAATTGAATTATGCAAGAGCATCTAAGCGACTAGAAAACGGCCAGACAATTTTATCAAAGCGACAATAGCAACCATTCAGAAAAAAGATGAACTCTTTAGAATGTACCGACCATAGAAAAACTGGTTCGATCGCGCATGCATCAAAGATCATGCTTAAACTTTTGGGAAGGAAGTTAGAGAATAAAGCCAAATACTG
This sequence comes from Craspedacusta sowerbii, assembly GCA_003687565.2. NCBI lineage: Eukaryota > Metazoa > Cnidaria > Hydrozoa > Limnomedusae > Olindiidae > Craspedacusta > Craspedacusta sowerbii. The sequence continues at coordinate 4,883 of QQSS02189851.1, read as the reverse complement.
CATTGCGAAAACACAATTTGGATTCAGGAAAGGAGGCGGGACGAGAGAAGCGCCAGGAGTAATGAGGGTATTGTGAGAGCGTGGGTATTCAACTTAATGAACAGCTTTGTGTTAGCTTTGTAGACTTCAAAAGAGATGTAAATCGAGATGAGTGGACAAGGGTATTCGAAATACTTATAACGATCAGAGTAGATTGGAAAGACAGAAGACTCCTCGCGAATTTATACATGCAGCAGACAGCTGTTCAAAGAACAGAAAATGGAGTCTCTGACCCTGAGACATAGGACGTGGTTTAAGAGATGGATGTCTGCCATCCACCCTTTAATCCTCGATTTACGCAGAAATGATCATGGTAGAGGCAGTGGATGATGTGGGAGAGCTACTCAAAGATGTCAAGTTTGCTGATGACCATGGAACTGTGACGCGATAGAAGGTGGGCTAAAAAAATTGTACAAGGCTGGAATAGAATATGACATGAAATCATTGTCAAAAAGGCTAAAGTCATGAGAGTATGTAGAGAAGGGAAGCTGATGGAGTGAGAATTGAGCAAGCGAAACAGTTTCTTTATTTGGACTCACTCAGTTCCGATGATGGTACTTCCTTTATAGTTGAGGTTGAAATGGCCTGCTATAAATGCATCAAATACATCATATTTGCATTAGCGGCCAGCCTTCATAAGACAGTTCTCTTTATGGCTGGTTTGCGTTCGGTTCGTATCCAGCCCGGTTGTGAATATGCGTCGGTGTCTTGGGCGCCGATGTCTGAAAGTTCCCCAGTGCCGATCATCACCCTCTCAAACTCTGGTATATGTTTCGTTCTGTACGCTGCACGAGCACTTTAATTCCTGAGGTGCACGTTTCTGCGAACTAGGACCGCTGTTTGATGATGCTTCGTCTTGCTATACCGAGAGTTGTTCCCCAATCCTTTCGTGCAGCAGTTGCGCCCAGTAAGACTTAATCACTTTTAGTGTTTTCCGATCTAATCTTCCTAAAAAGAGTTGGTTTAAGGTGTTGTCTCCAGCTTTGCTCGTTTTATCGGCTTTGATCGCATGTATTGCGCCCACTCGGTGAATTGATCTTTATGTAATTCTGATCTTTATTGTAATTTTTTTATATACCAATTGAGAAAAAGGAGAAAATGGCTGCAGTTATCAAAACCTCGTATTGCCGGGAACCTTTAAGCAGATGAATTTCATATTCTCTGGTTGTGCCAACAAAGCCAGGTCTGCAGATCAGACCTGATCTTAGAATTTTGACATGATTGTAAAACATCCTGGATTCGATTCATAAGAGGCAGTGACTTAAAATATTTCAGTACTTACGCTGTATAATTTTGTGGTGCTATTATTAAATTGCTATTCGGAATACCTGGACACTGATTCAATGAAGACAAGCACTAACAACTACTTTAAGAAGGCTTAAAGCCAGATAAGCAGACATTTATTTTTTTACTGAAGAATGAAGAATGCAGGAGAAGGAATTGTGTGATCTCATTCGTGCCCCTATTCAGCTCCTCTGTACCATTCGTTTCATGATCAAGTGGATCAGTAGCAGCTTGTTTCCACCATGTTAGTGGACATAAGTTTTGCAACCTCGTTTTTGCAGCTAATTTTGTTGTTTTGGTGATGGTCACCAAAGGTCTCATGTTTCCACATCCCTGCTAATGATGTCAGTACCACCAAGTTCGTCAATGTGGCCTTCCAAAGTCAATGCAATTCATCTCTTTGCAATAAGCCAATACTCTTTTTGTTGTTGCGATATAGGGTATACTTAATCATAGTGATTGTACGCTTGTTTCTGCCCTTGTATGGGGTCAGACAGGTGTGAGAACTATTCCTACTGAGCAACGTTATTCATTTTTGTTGTTAGGTAATTATTGAAGCACTTTTATAATTCTAGTAGCTAACATGTATTCTGAAAACTAGTTCTGCAATCAACCCCTGCACCTTTTTTCTGCAGTCATCCATTGGCACCGCATTCTTAATGCCTAATTTTCTTCTAGCCTCCTGGTCTCTCTCAACATGGAATTCCTTTTCTTACATGTATCTTTTTGTGATCTCATTTTGCAGTTAAGCTTCATGCAATGACCTATGAAACAAAGTTGTAATCAACCTTGAGTGCTTTCTATGGTTGATCTAGATCTTAGTGATCAGGTGCCGTGTGTTGAGGAATCAATGGTAGCGTGCCTTCTGAGCACATTGTATTGGCAAGGAAGAGGAAAAAATTGATTTTTTTATTCCTGAAAACTTCAGTTGTGCAGTGCAGTTGCCAGTCAGAATCCAAGTTTCTAGTTAAGAACGAATTTCCTAAGTTGGAGGTATTCTGTAACAAGTTATCTGGTCGTCCTAACTTTCTTGTTTGTGTTATGAGGCAAATTTCAATTTGGTACCCGTTTGGAACATGGCTGCTTATGATATTTGCCAATGATTATAGGGCGCCTTGTCTCCTTTTTTGTCACGTTGCAAGTGGACCATGCTGTAATGCATTCCTTTGGCTTTTTCCCACCAACCCCTATTCTGATTTTGGCGAATCAGGTGTGGCTTTATAATACAGGGCTGTCCGATATTTTAAATGGATAAATTAAACTGGAGCATAATCCAAGAGTTTGTTGAGAACTTTGATATGCATCGCTGTGATTCAAGCTGATATGCCAGATGTACTTTCCTATATGCAATATTGTGGATATGTCAGCCATTCCTTCGTTTGGCTGAAGTCCCGTTGACGAACTTAACTGCATAAAATGCCTTTGTCAGTGTGTGCTTTCCTAAGCCATGTGTACTTGGACCACAAAGAACTTTGTCCTTGACCTCATGGGCCTTTCCTTTTTATAAGATGACATTTGCTTATGATAAAACTAGACTTCAGCCCTCTGCATAGATTCTAGTTTGTTTTATTTCTTAAGTTTTTTTATTATTATTGTTGGTATTTATTTATTCATTTTTCACTTTTCCTTCTTATTGAGTTTTGGACCAATGGGTTCGTAGCAACGTTATTGAATCCTGCTGCTCTGCTCCTGTTAGCCTTCATCTCTTAGCTGCCATGTTTAACTGAAGATTGCCAGGGATTGCTCCCTGCTCTGATGGGATCTCTAGTTCAGTTCTCTTGCCTATTTTTGAATACGATTCATAACAGCATACATCCTAGCCCACCAGGCATTGTACTTTAACAGGTTGTACAAGTTGTCAGCCCCTTTGCTTGCAAGTGCTGTTCTGGTCTCGGTTGATTTATTTGTTAATAGAGGAACATTAGCGACGACAGCAACAATAGTTTGATTGAAATTATATGACGCATGAGAAGTTTGACGTTTGAACCAAGCATTGACTTTGCTTTCCCTTTCCATACAGCAACCGTGCAAAATTATCTGGTAGTGAAACTTGGTGGTGTTCAAAGCAGTGTAGCCTCATTGGAATGACTATAACAAAAAGTTATGACTGAATGTATTTTAAATTAATAGTGCTTGTGAGTTACATCCTTGTATCAATATCCAGTTATGCAAAAGAACTCGACACTTGCATTTTGGATTGAACTGGATTGTTGATATATACGTATCTTAGGCCGCCGAGAATGCCCTATGCAGGCTGTGCAGGCTTCAGTACACCTAGATATCATTTTGTCCTTTTTACCAAGAACTCACACAAATCGCCATGTACAATCAATATCAATGTTTCAGAGTGCACTCCAAGTATTGTGCTTTTGTATTGTAGTTCTGGTGCAGAAAAGGTTGGGTCACAAGGTTAGTGAGACTGCAGAGGCCTTTGATGCAAGATGGGAGGCCTACTTTAACAGGTAACTGCACTCATATTTTTTCAAAAAAGTTTTCATGACTTCGCATTCTTTGTTATTCTGCTCGCTTCAATAAGCCATTCGATTTCCTTTCCTTTTTTCGACGGCACTGGCTTGAATACACCAGACTCAGAGTAAAAAGAAGAGTGCTTGTGAGTTATAAGGTGTCTTCTGGTTTGATCCGTTCAGATGCGAAGTTGAATGCTGCTAGTATCAATTAATGCAAAGACGTTCAGTTAAGCTCATGGGAGTGCGTCAAAATTTCTCTCTTACATCCCAACGCGAGTCTCTCGCATCTGCCAACGCCTTACCTTGCTGTAAGCGTTGTTGTGGGTGAAGAGCAGGAGTTTTCCCGGATACGCAGTCCATCGGTCGTCGGTGACGGCGAATGAGGCCAGTTTGTTTAGCCTCTCACGGAGCTAAAGAGCTCGCTCGTGAAACTGACATCGCGCTGTCCCCTGTTACCAGGAGACACTCCTCATGAAGGCCTTCCCAGCAGACGACGATGTCGTACTGTTGCTGGCCCGGTCTTCGTAGGAGATTCGCCAAACTGGGCAGCCACGAAAAAATGTCAAATGGTCTGCTTGTCCACCGACCACCACGTGGAGGCTCTCCTAGTTGGTCGGCTTGCTATAAGCGTGTTTAACAGTGCTGACTTGTGTAATGACGCTGATTTTATGGAATAACGTGATCTTGGTGCTAATCGCTTTATTGAGTACAGCTGATGTTCTTCTGCTCTTCGCCAAAAGCTTTGCTAGTCAAATCCTTTCTGTGAGAGGCTTCGTAGAAGCCTTATGTTATAGAAGCTTATAGAAGACAAGCTTTTATCTGGTCTGCCACTTCTCACTCTTTGTGGACTTCAAAGCGGCGTTTGGTACCATGGATTGATGACAGCTTTGGAATGTGTTGGATGCAGATAATTGCCACGAAATTGCAGAGTTGCTACAAGCGGTTTACCACAACTCAACATTGGTTGTGAGAACAAAGGGCGTAATATCCGAGGAATTCTTTTTAAAAGGAGGAGTAAAGGTGGATTTCCATATCCAGAAAATTTTCCGCGGACAGAACGGATCAAAAGATGCCGCTGATTTATTGCCAATT
>QQSS02189840.1:0-13250 GCA_003687565.2 Craspedacusta sowerbii | reverse complement strand
ATTATTATTATTATTATTATTATTATTATTATTATTATTATTATTATTATTATTATTATTATGATCATCATCATCATCATCATCATCACTTTCATTGTTATAAGTATTATATCTTCATGCCACTTGTGCAATATAGTGACAGCAGCAGTACCCGATTAACGAATTAAAGGGGCGAGGCCTCGCGTGACTTAGCGGTAGGCACTGTCACCACATGCACGGATGGCAACTGGCAACGCTCCTTAGCAAAGGGCGGTTCCCCTACGCTGCACCTAGCACAATGCTAACGCAGGCAAAGCAGGAAGCCTCTCAAATATGCAACCAAACGAATGGCAGCCCAACCTCGAAGCCGACGACCTCAGGAAAGAGGTGCATGTTGTCAGGATCGTCCCACCTGACGCTCAAGCTCGACGCACTTCTCCGAGTAATCTGAACGTTCACCGGCGCCATGAGAGGTACTACAAGCCAAACGGCAACCATGGCAACGACAATGCAAAGTCGTGTAACAAACAAAAATACCAATACGGGAAGGAATGATAACGCGCTCACATATGAGGTGTAAACAAGATAAAAACGGATAAGATAGAATACAAATACAGATAGAGATACACATAGGGCAAGGGATAGAACCTATACTTAAGATAAGAGCGGATAAATTAAGGACTACCCAGCCAAAATAATTTGATAAGCAGCCCAATACAAAATTATTGTATTCACAAATAAGACGTAGTAGCCCAATACAACATTAAACAAGACGGTGCAGAGAGAGCAAGTCGAAGATAGAGCTGCTTTCAGTGCTGCTTTGAAATCTTTCGACTTCATCTTACATATAGGGGAGGTGCTGTTCAACAGAATGCCGAGGCAACCATAAAGCTTTTCCATCAATGGACTGAGTCGGTATTACCGTAGGGTGAACCCTCATTAGCAATTATGGCACACTTATATAAGCTATACGGCATCTTAGGCAGTCATTCTGCAGCAATTCTTAAACACAATACATACTCGCCACGTAAGAATAGCCTCTTGGAGCAGCCTTCAGGCAACATTACAACCCATCTACTCCCCTCCACTTTCCCCTGCGAAAGCCGAAGGGCTAGTCTACTTCGACTCTATAAATTTCATTTTCAGCTAATCAACATTTGCCTCGTTTCGCACAGTTCAATGGACAGCTCGCTATCGAATGGTGACCGCGGTTTTCGCCTCTAGAGGCCCACAGGCGGCTGATCGAGCTGGCATCTTGGAGGTAATGAAGACATATTGACAAACTTAAAAACGCGTCTGATAATAGATATTCTGGAGAACGATTTCCTAGAGAATTAATGCTCGTTGACGTAATTTCCCTAGATTGCAGAACAAAGCTGCATTTCCAGCTTCTTGCATGCAATAATAATAATAATAATGATAATAATAATAATAAACAAAAATAAAATAAAAAACAGCGCTTACTTCTATGCAACGTCCTAAGTGTTATCACTTTGCTCATAGGTGCGTGGTACTCCCTATTGTACGCTCTCATCTTGACAGAATAAATCGTATTCGACAACAAGCCTTCTAGAACGTACTTCTGAGCATCAGACCTCGTTATGACCTGCTCGGAAAAGATCGAGTCCCCATCCTTCTGGTAGTACACAATAAAACCGTTAATTCGGCTCGATGCTACGGCCTGCAGGGAAAATTACGGAGAAAAGATATAGAGAACAGCAAAAGCACGATGAATGTTCGTCCTGCGATACTAACTAAAACAAATACAGCCACATTCTATTTAAGCCAGAAGCATTCAGGAGATATTTTATCACTTTAAAACAATGGCCTTTCAAAGCGCTATACGTCAACCTCAAGGAACTAGATAGACAGCCGAGAAACAGGGGCTAGAAATTACTTACATTCCAGGAGATGTTAGCCGACGATGCACTCACACCGTCCAAGGTAGGATATAACATTACGTCCAAAAGACGATCCTTGGTAGGCTTGGTAGAGTCAGGCGGCGACGCTGGAACCATGAGAAACAAACGGTAACATGCAAAGTAATGTTTAACATCAGAGCGTAAAAAGAAAGACAAGCATCTTATCGCCCTTGAGGTAGATTAGTCCATTTGCATACGTAGCGTAACAAAACACGATTTAACAATAAAGGTGATGCAAATCTATACAAGCGATACAAAAGGCAATGATTGGCAGGCAAACTCAGACCGACTACAGGGCGAAGGTGAGCAGCTTGATGCAATCTTAGATCAGTAAAACTAATTAATGATGGCAAACCAGCAAAAACAACCTGAAAACATCAATAGTGACGCTAGTGAAGCTATATATTGGAAAGCAGTATATAACAATATATAGCGTACCACACAGATACTACAATAAAGATGCATATGACAAGATGTACGCGTGAACAATTATTCCATCCTACCTGTCACGTCCGTCAAGGAAAGCGTCAGGACAACTTGACTGACGACGGCAGAGCTTGCCCCATACTTGTTTTTGGCAACCACAGCGAACTTGTAGCTGGTGGCTGGCTGGAGATTGCTCACTATTCTCGACGTGTGAGCAGTGAAAGTCTTCTGCTGCAGGTTCCGCAAGACGTCCTCGATTGTGATGATGTACGCCTCAATTTGAGCAAGGTAATGCGTGTCTGGAGGTGCCCATGACAGTTCCACTGACGTTGCATTCAAAGCGGTAACCTTGAGATTTTTAATCGGCTCCGGGGCCTGGGGCCCAGCTACATAAAACGAAGACAAAGCGACGTTGGGCACGTGATTCATAGCAAAACGAAAAACGATGGCTGGAAACTAGCTTTGAAATTGTGCAAACACCAAACAAAATTGTATCGCTTCAAAGCTGCACACTATGCGCTCAATAAAAAAAACATCATACCAACGCCCAGCAATCATTTATTAACAATATTATTAAACACACTATAACATTCTTAAATATAGCCTTCAACTCATAACAATTCTAGGAACCGTACCAAATTTATAACAACTGAGCCTTGAATGAATAAATTTACAATGAAAAACTTTGTTATCGAAGAAATACGATACCTTCCACAATTACAAGGGCACTTTGCATTGTCGTCCCAGCGGAGTTTGTGGCAATACACCTGCAGGAAAAGACGGAAAGATTATTGCCATTCATCATGTCATACGCTTATAACTAAAAGCTTAAACGCTGAAACCAGCACAATAACGAGGCTTTCGCGTAAAGAAACTCACTGTAACATTTAATTACGCACGGTCATGACGAGCTAAAACTTTAGTGTTACGGCATCAGAAAACTTCAAGCGATGTACGGTAAAGCTAATGCTGATGTTTAGCAACATATTCTCTCAACCGGTTACAGATAGAAGAAGATAGACATAATCAACAGGATAGTAAATAATGCACCAACAATCGAGTGCTCGACAGATCTCTTTTGACAAAGACGGCATGTAGCAAGCGCTTGAAGAAGTCTTAGCAAGGAAAAAAACACAAAAATAAGGGAGCAAAAAGTCCACATGGAAATTGATTGATGTGACTGAATCATGCCAGACGCTTTACCGGTATACGCCGCCATCTTTCCTTGAAACCGCATTTATGATCAGCTGATAGACCTGCTTGTCCTGCTTGAACTGGAACCCAAGCACGCCTGGTTTTATGAGCGACACATCTGCAGCACTCTCCCACCGCACTGCCGGCGGATCCACACTGTTCGACACGTCGCAGAAGAGGCTGACATCATCACCGGCCTTCACAGTCTGATTCGACGGGTACATGATCATGCTTGGCAGAGGCAGTGCCACGTCGTCTACAATAACAACAACACCAGCATATCTTTAAGCATTAAGTGAAGTGCGAATGAAAGCCTGTTCAAGTAAATATAAAAAATTGGAATGGCTCCAAATGTGTTTGTAACGCATGTGAGCAAAAGTTTTGATATTTGAAGACTTATCGCATAGTACTGAGCGGTTTTTCTGAGTTAAGTAGGGCTTATCTTCTATATTTTTTGCTATCATGAACTCAGATATTGAATGCTTTTTCTTATTTAATTTTTCTCGGTATAGTTAGCTCTAGTACTTATGAGCTAGATTATGTTTTTCGTTTTGATAGATTAATTTTTTATTACCGAGCATAAATAAATGTGAAAGAAAGAAAAGAAAGAAAGAAAGCACGCACGGGGATCCTGAAGACACGATAATGTAAAGGCACACAGCGTGGCAATGACCAGGTAGAGTTTATTCATGCTTGCTACTTCACGTTTTACGAAGGAAAATCTTTTTAACCAACACCCCCTTCTTAATCTCATCTTTACCAAAATAATCGCAACTGATTGACAGAGAACTAAATTTCACGAGCGATTCATAATCTTTCCTAAGAAGCGAGCACAGGAATTTAAGACCAGGTCACGGACATTTAATACCACACACTCGACAGTTAACGAACCCTCAATATTAGAGCTTCAGATGTGACTTCGACTAAGAAATAAAGATCTTGCTTTGCGTATAGAAGTAACGGATCAATACCAGTGACTGTTAAAGTAGCTTTTGCCGACAAGGCGACATCGTAGTTGTCATTCACAACACATTCGTATTCGCCGCTGTCGTCAATCGTTGCCTTCAATATCCTCAACTCGTTGTTTGCTAGCAGAAGAATGCGATCGGAATCTGTGCGGAATACACCAGGTTTGTAGACGGATCGATGACGATCGCCCTTTCTCCACCAGACTCGTGGCTCCCAGCCTCCAGCGATGCCACACTCAAGAGTGGCGTTACTGCCAACGGGAACTTTCATGTTGGTGGGCTGCCGCACAAACGTTGGTTTAGCTGAAACCATAACACGTTAATAACCTTAACAATTTTCATACTTTATTATCAATTTTGACACGCAATTATTAACACACAATTTTCATACTACAAATATTTTCACACAAATTCGGCCACTCCAAGATTAATCTCACCCCCAAAAAGGTTGTAAACAATGAATTTACGTAGATATGGTAAATATCCTGATACTAAAACCGATGTCTCGATAGCGAAAAAAAATGGCTTCGGGATTCAGGATTTTTTTTTAATCGAAGGTTGCAATTTTTTACAACCATTTGGTGACCAGATCAGGCGCATGCATGCTCACACTATGAAATATTCAGCATACAAGCATCAAGCTAATTCGTGTTTTCTAAGACATTTTATCTTCCTTGCGTGGGAATTTTACGTCATCTGAAGGTCATATTTCGTCTAGGCGGTGGCTTCCACTTCAGCACACACCAACTCACTCAGGAGCATTTTCGCTACCAGTACTGTTCGGGAACTACATTCTAATGTAGCTTTCGGCTACACATCCAGGCAAGGAGGTCTGCTTACACCTCGCACAAAGCCATAATACGTTTACGGCGAATTGTCAACAGTAAGAATACGAGAATGTAGCATCCAGACTTATCCAGCACCTTGGCGTAATCGCTAAAAGTGATGGTACACTACACCAAGGTTGGCGCTCGTGTAAGAAGATCTGAAAGTGATGAGCTTCAGCTTCGACATCATTCTAACTGATAGTTGCTAATACTTAAGTTTTTTTTTTTTTTCATTTTCTTGAAGAAAGCAGGCATTAGCCGATAGATGTTCTAGCAGATTACCGAGCCCAAGAACTACTTACTGTACACAGTTAGGTTGACGGTCTTTTGAACGGATCCCGCCTCGTTGCTGGCAGTACACATATAGCTGCCTGAGTCGTAGACGACCGCGTTCCGAATCACATACTCGCCAGTTGGAGTGATCTGAATGCGATCCTTGTCAGGCGGGACGCCGATGAGCTTCCCCCACTCTCGCCTAGGCTGCGGTTCAAACATCGACTCGCAGTACAGGGACACCGAGTCACCAGCGAAGGCACGCACCACCGGCGATGAATCGTGTAGACGAGGCGGTGGAACTAAAAGGCCAAAATTTCGGGTAAAGAAGCACGCGTAAGATCACGATAATCACATCATGATAATGATGCTATGATAATGATATAATGATAAGGATAATCACTTAAGCAAATAACACACTCCCGTCAAAACTAAACTAATAGTCTTTCATCGTTCAAGCATCAGTTGAACTTACCGAAGACATTTAAGTATCCCGAATCGGATTCTCGAGTGGCAAGTTCATTTCAGCCAAGCGAAGCACGTTTAAGATCATGATAATGATAATGATAAGATAACGATAAGTTCTTCAGCGAAGAGCATACGACGTCGCAATCTAACCTTTCAGCGACCAAGCTGTGCTTAAAGAATCAGCTGAACTTACCGAAGACATTCAGGTATCCCGAATTCGACTCTCGAGTGCCAAGTTCGTTTTCAGCCAAGCACGCGTACAGCCCTCTGTCGCTGTACAGCACGTTGCCGATTCGTAAAACGGAATCGCCTGTTCCGTCCGCATATATGACGATGTCGTCTCTCTTCTTCACAGTCACACCATCCTTGTACCACGTGACGATAATCGGAGGGTATGCTCCTGGTGGCATACACTTAATCAGGGCAAAACTCATGATAGTAGTGTTCACATCTTTTGGATCGGCTCGAAACTTCTCCTCGAGGTCTATAGTAGAATTTAACATTAATATAAGAAATGATCGAATTAACATAGCATAAATAAATGAGTATTATTATGACGCATATAGCACAAATATAATACGTACCACTAAACACACAATGGAGGAGAAAGGAATATCGAATAGGATCATAGACTAAAAAAGGGGTGGATATTGATGAGTACAAACAAGACGACACAACAACAAACAAAACAATATCGTACAATAAAAAGATATAGAGACCCCAAAATCTTTAGAGTCAGGACCGCCACCGTCATAATACAAACTGAAAGGTTGATCCCGTCAGCGCTGACACAAGGCACTTCAGGTATCAAATTTTCGGCATTTCTGACAGCAATGCTGTTTTTTGGCAATTTTTACATTTAAACACAAACGCAAGCCAAAATTAGAGAATAAAACCGAATAAAACGGATTTAGCAAATATATCTGAGGCCCGCTAAAGTTTTTTATGCTTACAATCTGACAATCCTGTTACTCGCTAAAATTGACTAAGCTAGGCTGCTCGAACTAGATATGCTGCGGCAAACTACCCTTCAAAATTTTGATGAGAAACTGATCAAGCAAACGAATATCTATAAATTTTAATAGCGTTCCGGTCCTCTCTTGGACCATCGGCAGATTAAACGTTAGTCTTCAGACAGAAATGCTACAAATATTACTAGCGCTATTCTTTGCCTATACGATTTACCCATCGGGGGAGCATCACTTGCTTAAATTAGCACGTCCTATTCTCTTTGCCCCAGAGAAACGCATTTGAGATCAAACAGCAATAATACTTTTTCCTCAATTTCAAAGACTCCAGCCAATTATTCAATTAATCAATCTTGTACTTCAATACGTTGGAAATGGTATGGTGAATCATACCTGCGGATTAGAACGCAACTCACGATGCTATAAATCTTGTTGCTTTGCTAACGCGGACAGTCAATGTGTACAATTTGATTTATAGAGACCTTGGAGTGACCCGACTAATCAGGAGCTGCTGAAAACGAGATTCAAAATGCGCTTTTCCGCAATTAAAAAGGCATTTATTAAGTCAATTTTGGAATTCAATTCCGGCATTTTGCAAACTGAACTTTAAGCATTTCCGTCAGAAGCATGTTGGCAACGCGCTGAAAATCTATGTCGGAGCCACAGCTCGACGGCTGACGTTTGAAGCCACCAGGTTTGGCAGAGTGCCAAGCTTAATCGCTCCTAATATGATTAAGCTTGACGCAGAACAGGAGCCACGTCCAAAGCTAGCTTAATCTGAAGTTCATCGCAGAAGCTTCCATCAGCTGCTAGAACCCAGGACTTGCCGGTCCCGCATCACCGGCCGATTAACCAAACAAAAGTAACATCCAATCTAAGATAGGAATCGAAATGGCCACGAATTTCTCAGTAACTAGCCGGCACTATAAACCACTATAACTCGATAAACCACATTTTATATGAGAAGACGCACTGAAACCGCAGGCTCCAGTTCTATCCGTTCTCACATCAACACAATTCATAATCCCATTTGCGCCCGCTGCTGGTGCTAGATTCAACAAAAACGTCCAAGTTCAGCGGCCTTGGACGCAGTGACCGCTGTCATTATATCCTCCATTGAGTTCGGCATTGATTTGCTTGTTCATAGAATTCATAGCCGCAGATGAAAATCCCCAAACACAGAGGCTAAGCATCGGCCTCACCACAGTCCAAAGAAGAACTACACATCCTGACTTCGATCAGAGGCATTAGAAAGGGAAACCTTTAGCACGGCCGCCAAAGACCTGGGAGCATATTATTCGCACAGATTTGCCAAGTGGAGCAACACAATCAAACAATCTCTTAGACCTAAGATTCCTAAATCATTTAAAATTCTTGCAAGCTTTCCCACAATTTTACGGCAAGAATCTACTCGCCGTACCAAACAGACTCAATAACTTCACGCTGGATCAGCGCTGGGTGATCATGATTAGACTAGACTCCACAAATATAGAACCCTACAAAGAGAACAAAATGCCGGCGGCAGCAAACAACGACAGCAAACAACCACAGCATGCCCTGGGACAACCAAAGTCCCTGTCAGATTGAGAAAGCGGAAAAATATTTAAAACTTTCAAAAAAGCCCTGCCGAGCGTGAAAACGCGCAGCCTTACGTTTTACATTGACTTTAACTTTCGTGCCGAAGGCGGTTTCATATGTATTGGTGGCAATACACTGATATTCGCCAACATCTCGCTCAAGAGAAGCCTTTGGTATAACAAGCGAGTCATCAGGCAGCTGAACAACCTCATCTGCAACGTACGTCACACGGTTTGTGTTCTTGTACCAAATAACAGTTGGAGGGGGTAGCCCACTAGTTTCACATTTCAACTGAATCCGCTCTCCGGGAAATACAGCAATGTCCTCAGGACGGGTTAGAATGACAATCTTTCTCCCTAGAGAAAAGACGTAAGCAACTTGCAAGAATGAGAAATTTAAGAAAACGTCAAGATTTTAAATTTCAGAACATGAGCTCTAACACGTTGGTCAACCCTAGGTCTGAGTTAAGACTAGTATTATGCTGCGCCAATCATGCGTAAGGTACATTGAATGAATTTTTTGTGATTGGGTATATGCAAGGAATGAAGCACTACTAAAGCACTTTTGTCACAGGAAATCAAAGATCAGGGTAAAGTAGAACCTAGCTAGGGCATAAAAATGCGCACAGGTAAACAAAATAGAAAACTCTCATCTACAGACCAGAACCCAAAGGGGCTTAGCAAGAATTTACAGGCGATATATGAATGCTAATAGCATAGAACGAGCATAGAAATACAGTTAACTTTAACAGCATACTCGAACACTTCAGCTCGCGCAATAACAATTATTTTAAAATTTTGTCAGCATCCTTCTTAAAGTACTATCAAAGAATCAACACAAATACTTACTAGCATTTGCAGTCACATAATCAAAAGCCAAGGTCACATGAAAAAGCAGAAGCATCTTGCTAACCATCTTTGAGTCACAATCTTGACCAACCCTGTTGAAGCTGAACCAGGAGCATACTCAAGACCTTTTACACTGATCTTCAATTAATGAATTAAAGAACTTAAGACAGGACCTAGATAAAAAGCAAAAATAAATCAATAAAGCAAACCCTTTCATTCTTAAAATAAGCATTTTCATACTTAATCTACTTAGGTGAAACATTACACCGCGAAGCTTCAGAGATAACTTAGTTTCTTCACAGGAATACATTACAAACTATTCTACACTTTGCTTCTCGCTAACCAATAAAAACTAAGTAAATCAATGTCTATACACATTAAGTAGTGTGAAAGTAATTTGATTACAAATATCAGGAATAGTTCTTCAGCCAAACAACCACAACTAAGAAGCAACATCAATTACATTGGCAAGCTTAGGATATTTCATATTTTAAGACTTTAAGTTGTGTTATGACTCTCACTTGACAAATCCCATTTCAAAAACTTTGTAGGTTGGGTTAATATGCATTGTGCAATTTATAGGGGACATCTCAGATATTTAGAAAGTATGTCAATTGTGTGATCACATCATTATTCCTTTAAGATCGATCTACACCTAAGTGCATTACAAGCCATTTACACATTCTTACAACTAAACCTTTTTTAAATATTGCAAGACAGAATTAATAAATAATTAAGAGGAGGCCTGTATAATCAATTAGGAAGAGATTAAAGTTCAAATATTTTCTTTTTTCTTAAAGTGAACAAACCATGATATTTGCATGTCATTACAAGGAATATTGACACATTCAACTTATGATGTGTTGAGGTAAGGCTGCCCATATTACATTACAGAATCAAGGCCTAGAAAGGAAAGATGTTATTACTGATTGTCCTATTAATTAATAATGAAGAATTAAGGACCCTCGATGGGTAAATCTTCAAGGCAAAGAATAAAGCTATTAGTTTTTGTGACGTTTCGGGCCTTTCTTGGACCATCTTCAGACTAAATGAACAAGAATACAAAAAAAAAACGAAAAACAAAAACAAGCAGAGCACACATTGCCAGAGTCACCTCTTTGAAGTCACCCTCTTCACCATAAATTCGCCAACTCACTTAACATACAGTCAGACTCGATGAAGTTGAAGCTGTTTTAGCTCGACTTCGAAGATGTCTCCAAAACATCACAAAAATTAATAGCTTTATTCTTTGCCTAGATAATTAATAATGATCTGTAAAAAAAGCTTCTTCCCAGTTTATGGTAAACAACCAATATGTAAACAAAAGGCATATATATTAGACGCAGGCATGGTTTATAAATGATCCCACAAAAACTATGACATTGATATAAAGAACTTCTTAGGCTTATATGGTGATTACAAAAATGTACAAGTTAAATGTTAATAATGATATGCTAAATGTAAAATTCACTGGCCAAATCCGAGTGCCTAGGGTGCTACACCAATGTGGGGCTCACCGTCCATATGCATGACCACCAGTGTAACACCGAAATCTTGACCACAAGCGCTGAGTAAACCCGACCCGCACAATGCAATAACCTGCTAACTGGCAATTACGCTAAGCTTGAATCACATGAAGACATGAAGTATATCCTCACCCAGAGTCAGAGTTGCATGAGTTAAGGACATGGCAAGTTTACAATTTCATCAATATTCAATGGCAAGAGATGAGCTTTAATCAGCAGCGGTCTTGACCAACTTTACAGTAAAGAGAATTTACCTGTTGAAGCTACATAGCAGGTCAGTAAACCTCTAACTAGTTCACAAAGCTCTTGGGGTCTAGTGGAAGAAGTATACTATGATAGCCATGGTGCACATTCCTGAAGCGATTCCCACATCAGCTATTGGGAAGCAGAATCTTGAATTTCAAAACTTGGTGGAATGAACAGCATCCAATCAGGAGATGAAATCAGATATTAGCTTACTGTGAATCAACCAAAAGTTGGCTTTTCTCTGATTTATTTCATTTGCAAAGCACGGCAACTTCTATTCAAATTTTGCAAAAATGGTAAGAACGAAATTAAGCAACTGCGCAGTTGCAACAGTCACCAATACATGTCTATTTAGGACATGAAGCCAGCTCAGTAAGACACTTTTTTCATTTAATCTCTTCAGATTAATTAACTAACCAAATGCAACTTAATTAACTTGCATCAAAATGCAAGTAACCCATGTAATATTCAGGAACCTTTTGCCAGTCCCCACAGAAATGGTATTTTCCAAAAGTTCTCACATGAAGGGATATATTGAAACTTTTCTATACTGAGGTTATCTATTTTTCTGAACAACAATATTCAATCAAAATGATCTTTGGCATTACAAACTTGCACACTTTAACAGCAATCTGCAATCACCATAAATTGTAGAAAGCACATGTGCTTTACCAACAAGGTAGAAAAAATTACATCAATAATAGCACTGTGCAGCTTAGACTACGATCTCTTAAAAACATTTAAACTAGCAATATTGGCTCGTCGTTGGGGCGCATGCCTTTTTGCCTATTAAGTAATATTGTATTTAAAAAAACACACAACCCCAACAGAGCATTATGACAAATGCCACTCCCTAATCCCACAAAAGCTAGTCTTATTGATATCTAATAATCTATTACTAGTCCCATAATGGGCGCCACATACTATCATTTGCTCCAAAGGGAGCAACTTCGAAATATTTGTACGACGCAAAGCCCTTTTACAGCAAGTAACCGCAGAACAGCCAAAAACTTTCTGAGAAAGCCTCTCCAGTATCCCCCGTATAATGAGCTACACAGTAATGAATGCCACATGGATGGCACTCCGATACAACTGTCGTCCGTCCAAGAAAGTAAAAACGACTTTCTTCGGTATTGTCTCTTGTGGCAATAAAGTCAAACTTGCCAATTTTCGCATCCTGGAAACAGATTTGCTTAATTACACATTCGCCGCTCGAAAACAGATTGCACAGTCTTACAAAGAGGCCTATCCTGCCCAGTCTACCTCCAGCACGGTCTATCCGGTACGTAGACAACAGCCGAATGTTGATATAGGCTCCGATGAGACTAAGCATATGAATTCTGTTGAAATAACCGGTTTCTTAGCTCGTACTTGGTCAGAAGCATTTGAGTGCGTGTGTTTTCTTTTTTAGTGTTGCACCTATGAATTTATAATCACCACCGATGGAGGCATTATGTATTCATTTAGTTTCAGAACGCCTAAATCAGAATGCTTCAGTTGATTATTTAAGATTCTCTTTCTCTGATATATGTATGTATGTATATATGCAGAAAGAGAGAGAGAGAGAGAGAGAGAGAGAGAGAGAGTGATGCTTGTACTTTATATATGTCGATGAATTACATTTATTTAGTCTATACAGGCGCCTCAAGCTTTTATAATCTTTGGTACGACACTTGAATCATGTTGACTTGGTCTCTATCTCCATCTCTAATTCTATCTCTTCTTGTATCTCTATCTCCATTTTCTATCTCTTCCTATCTGCATCTCTGTCTCCACCTCTGCATCTACCTCTATCTCAGTTACTATTTATATGTCTGTCGCTATCTCTGTCTCCAACACTACCTCTATGTCTAACTATATCTCCATATCTTCCTCTCTTTCTCTATCTCTGAAAGGACTCGTTTCCAGTCTTTACTCGGACGGGTGCGTCGGCAAGCCCTAAGGGACCCAACCCGGATATTCTTATGATCTTATTATGTAATTATATCAGTCTCGTTTGAGTTGTTTACTATTGTTTGAGTCCCCTT
>QQSS02189829.1:0-13252 GCA_003687565.2 Craspedacusta sowerbii | reverse complement strand
TTAATTTTTCTCGGTTTAGTTAGCTCTTGTATTTATGAGCTAGATTATGTTTTTCATTTTGATTGGTTAATTTTTTTTCATTACCGAGCTTAAATAAATGTGAAAGAAAGAAAGAAAGGCCAAGTTTAAGAATTAACCAACAGTTTCTGACAAAGACACCTGCACACAATGACCCAGTCAACTTACAGTCATCCAGATCTAGCAACTGATCATAGGAGTTTCGTCGCATTTTTCCTTCTCTTTCTTTGTAAGTAGCGGCTGAAGTTTTCGTCTACAAGACGGACCAGAGGGCAAATACACGCTGAGTGGGAGAATACAATACGTAATCTGTTCGGATTTCTAATTCGCCTTTGGCAAAGCCAAAGCCCAAGTAAGCAACTCAAAGCTATTAAGTATTGAAACAGAAATGCCAGGGCTAGTTATATCGGACTTAAAATCTCACGCACCTAAATAAGAATATGTACAACTGGACAGCACTTTGTTTAGCTCATGATCTTCAAGGCATTATCCAAAGCTTTGAGATCCACCTTGATATACAGTGCAAGTTAAAGTATGATACAATATGCCGTATCGAGCACTGAGTTAGAAAGCAATATATACGAATCTAGATTGATTTAGAGTCTTAGAAGGCACCTTACCACGATAGGCTTTGATAACTCCTCTTCATCTGATTCTTCTAAGTCACCTTCACTTTCTTTGCTTTCTTCCTCGCTGTCTTCTTCACTTTCTTCGTCGTCATCCTGCTCCTCATTTGAAGTTGGCTCTTGCGACTCATCCGATTGGCTTTGTTTCTTCACTACTTTTCTCATGTCGTCATCCGAATCAAGCTCGTCAAACTCACTTTCCTCTACAATACAAGAACCCAACGCTGCGAGACCGAAAAATCTCTAAGAGATAAAATAGGCAAGCAACAAGATCACGAAGCAGATCTAGAAGCCACGAAGCAGATCTTGAAACTTCGGATGCAATACAGCAAGGAACCAGGCGCATCATATTTCACGAGCAGAAGCAGTTACCTTGAGAGTCTTCCTCCTCTTCTGAAGACTCCTGCTCCTCGACTTCTTCGTCATCAGCACTGGCTTCTTCGTCGCTATTACCATCGCTTCCATCTCCCTCCCCCTCCTCCTCTTCCTCACTGGATCCAGAGCCTGATTCACTATCTTCAGCTGATTCTAAAATATAGAACGAAACAATAGTATCAAAACGTATATGAAGGTTTTATCAATAGTAAATAATATTTGTTGACTCGATAAACGCTAAAGGGAACAATACTCCCATTAAAATAACTAAACAACTCTTGCAACTCAACAAGTTGCATTTTAACATCGAATTTCGAAGTACAAGAAGTTGGCACAACGTCAGAAATTTTCAGTACCAACCAGCGCAAGGCCATTCCATCTAGATAAGTATCCACACACCTCAAGCCTTTGTACAAATGAAAAACTTGCCTAACTCCAGAAATTTTTAATAATTCAACATATCCTTGTGTTTACTTTGGCCAGACATCCAATCACAAGTACTATTGGAATAGCTACACGCCACGGAAATATGAAACAAACTTGACAAAGATTAGTCACGTCGCGTGCGGAATATTTGCTTATTTATAGATCTTTTCAAGTATGACAGTACGGTTATAAGACGCAACCTATTCAGAATCAGTTTCCGGTTTTACTCTAGATTTTACTCTAAATTCTGCTCTTAAGAATTTTCTTAGAACTCGGCGCGTAACGACTAAAATAGAAAACGTTGACGCAGTTCTTAAGAAGGGCAATTTGCTAGCTTTACTTTCGCATGGCGTCACTGCCTAGAAGTTGTGAAAAGATCACCAAAAATCTAACCCTAGCCAACAACTATGTTAACCATCATTCCCAATTGCAGAACTGGGTAATTACAAAGACTTTGTAACTCAAAATTTCCGTCAAATGGGGCGAACGGAGTGCACAGATCGCGCGAAGCACTTTCCCGAGGCGCAAACAGTTTAGATCTATTGATTACGATAATTTTGACCAATAAGCAATTAAAACCAGGAAATAATAAAAATGGTACATCGCATTATCCGAAGGTGTTTTGAGCTTATGGTCTACATAAGAAGTGAGCGCTTGCTGACTTTCGCGGATTAGCTGATACAATACGCCGCTAAGGTATATCATTAAAAGTTGCATGTTTAATTTTCGTCTTCCTTACTAAGATACAATGACCCATCAAGCGTTTGCTAATACAAGAAATGCAATAAAAAATGATCTTCGTTATATAAGCCACACAAATTTCACTTCTACAGTAAATTGAGCAATGCAAAATTATGTCTATTACTATATACCACGCAGCAAACATAACCGCATCATACCATCACTAGAATTAGCATAAAAGTCCTTGTCAGGTTTCTTTTCCCGACCAGGTTCCTTCGAAAGGAGAAACTGGTTGCCCCAGACAGGCTCCATCTACACAACCAAGGAGACATCATTGTCAATAACTAGGAACCCAAAATACGCATAGAAGCACGTAGAAACAGAACTACCAAACCTCGGAAATCAGAATTAATAGCTTTAGGAAGTTCCAAAGAATTAAAATTTCGCAAGACAGGCTTCCGGTTAAATGCCAATAAAAAGGCATACCTATGAAATTATTTACATCTAGACCGATTTCAATACGCGTCTCTTTCTCTTCGTTAAAGGACAAGTCAACATCCGAGGATATGCTCCTCTTGATTGAGGGTCCAATTTAAGTTCGCGAACCCTGTGGTACATGGCATTATACAGCAGACATACACTTCATCTGCTAAAGCACAGTGCACAAACTTGAAGCAGGTCTTGTCATTATTTCCCAAGAGTTAGAAAAACGGTCTTTTTAGTTAATTGGGTTGAACATCCCATTCTTTTACGTACATAACAATCTCGTCGCTATGTCGATTCCTATCATTTGTATCGCAGTGCGCTTGCTCTAAGAAACGCAACAAAATTTGACAGAATCAACAGCACAGCACAGCAATGCAAGTTGGGATGTGACTAACCTTCGTCGATCCTAGTTTTAACACCGTCAGTAGAAAGCCAAGAAACCAGATACTTTGCACGCAATGCAATTGCTAATGATAATTTTTACATTTTGTTTCTTGGAGTCGGCAGCCAAAGACTGGCTTTGAGAAAGAACAAACGAATTGCATAACCACATTCGTAAGAAACCAAACACTTCACATATCGCGTGGGTCATAAACAAACGGCCGACAAAGAAATGGCACGGTTACGATCACAACATTCCAACAGACATTCGAATCAACGTTCGAACAAACCGGCGACCTAAACAACGTCAAAGAAAAAAAAATTAAGGTAGGGCAAGACTTTTTTTCTTTGCACTTGTTTAACTTGCCGATTTCACCGTGGCTTCGAATGTTGATAAGAGCGTCAACAGCAACGCCCATAAGTATGTTTTGATCGTAATTTTGACAGGTGCGATATGTGAAATGTTTGATTTTTTATAAATGGTGATTACCAATAACACATTAATGGTGACATATTTCCTACTTACTTATAAGTAAAGCCCTTGAGTTTATTGAAAATGGCAAACCATTTGCCGAAACTTATCTAAATTGAAAAAAGCGTTATTGAAACTTGAATTTCATTCGTGCAAACGTACCTCCACATTTCGCACGCTTGGATCAGGTTGCGAGCTAGGAAAGTCTGGCAGATCCTCATAGCCATTCGCTCGAGCATTAATAACGTGAGAAAGCGATGCAAGTTGGTAAGCACTTCGATCTGAATCAAATGTAAAAAAAATTAATCCGGGCAGGTCACAAAAAAGAATTCAAAAGCAACATGGAGCTCAATTAATTAAAGCACGCGTGTATTATTTCAAGCTCGATCAGTGCACAGGAGAACACAACACAAATTTAAAGTTTAACGGCTATCACATCACAGGATCGGGGTTCTGCCGCATAGGTGGAGAAGCGCCTGATTAAGCAGGGCTTGTCCACTGTCTATAGCTTCCTCTCATTCCCACAAGCAATGGCGGCAAAAAACCGCTAATTCACTGCCGTTTCATGTAAAAGATCCCAAGGCTGATTGTCCCCCAACGCAATTTGATGACTTAAATGGAAACTTTTTTGGTCTGGAAGTCCATGAGCAAGCAATCCCCAACTTTTTATCGCAATGTGGAGAACGCACTAGCATACTCATCCAAGTCAACTGACTCGGCATCAGACAAGGCGAAATTCAGTGCCCGACATGCCGCGCTATCTTTCGCAAGTGGTCCAACCTTTCTTCAAGGTACAACGACTATTTCTCCCGTTAACATCGTTTGGAGACTGTCTTGATTTTTTTTCATTGATCTACGTGGGTGTTTGAAAACTGCCCACGTTTGGTGCATTCTTGTGATATCCAGAAAACCAGAAGACAGTGCAAAAACTTCCGGTAAGATCATATTCTCCTTTACACCGAGGCATTATAGAGCTTCTCTCCTCCCGGCAAGGCTCAAGAACTCATTTCGTCCCATATCAGCTCATGCACTGCCCGACTTCCCATCCAAGTCTGATCACTATGCCGGAATTCGTCCGCGTATGCTTTTTTTTTTTTTGACAGAGAAGCGATACTTCAGACCTATGCGCTAAGTAAGCCACCCTAATGCGTACCTTTAGTTCCCAATCGGCTACTCGGCGCTTTGTAACTGGCACCACAGAAGATCAAGACCAGCAACAGCGGAAAGCTGGTGCATGGAAGCCGTTCAAAAGCGACGCTCCCCAGATCACCAGTGGAACAATAAACTCGCCTTCACACCATTCAAAGCGCGAAAATAATCACGGTACCAAGTCTCCTGCTAACAAACTCTCATAGATAGTACATGCTTGTGTCTACGCAAGAAAAAAATTATATAAGTAATACACTACTTAATATAAAAATGATCCACGTAATATATCACTTAAAACGGCATTCCCAACGGCCGTTGTATTTCGCTTGCAATAAATATGTAGCATATCAAAAATCATTATGTAGTATACTGTGGCTACAACTGCAAGTCCAAAGCTAAAGAGTGAACTTAAACTGTAATTCGCATGAATTTCCTGATCGTAAGTATACTCAAAAACACTTATATATACATCAAACATGACACTAACCCTGAAATAGGGACTGAATGACAGGTGCCGGCTTTTCAGCAAGGAATATTTTTTTCGCTTTTTTACGCAAATTTGAGGGTCCCTAAAGTAGATGAAACACAAGCGAGAAGTTGGGTACAGAAGTAAAGCAGAGAAACATTAGAATGTTGCAATAACTGAAAAAAAAAACAGAAAAAAGATACAACAAGTGTCTAACCTCTGTCTTCTCAGGAAACAAAATGAACCTAACGAATCTAGAACGATCTCGGATATCGTAGTTCTGATCATACTTGGCGAGTTGCAGAATATACTGGCACAAGTTGCGACACTAGAGAAAGAAATTATTGCACGCGTTGAACGTACGGACGATCAACATAAGCATCGAGGTGCTGCACAAGCCAGAACACAACTCAAAAAGACACAAACGCAGAGCAGCGCATTTATACGGAAATAAGCGCACAAAAAAAAACTATTTCAACATAGAACTAACTAATGTAGCAGTAAAAGGAACTGCAAAGTTGTTCAATTCACTAACATGACGCTTAAATGCACAAAAAAAAAAAAACCCGGAAAATTTAATCAAGACCTTGATCTTGTAAATTGGGCGAGGCAAAGAACAGCTCTTACCTGTTTTGAATTGCTAATGTACAATTTCGCAGACATGTTTATAATCTGCAATTTCACAACATCTTCCTGAAATGATTGAGGCAGGCTTATCAGGACAAAAAAATATGCAATTCAAACACATACATAACTACGGGACAGAGCTTTAAAACGCCTGCAAATTGACTGCTCATACAAAGAAAAATCTTTTGGACTAGCAAAAGTTGACACAGAAACAGTACAGAGCGTACACCAGCAGTCAAAAAATGCACACATCGCGTAGCTTCTTCAGAAATCATCAACCTTGCGTAGACAACTGCGAAGATACAGGTAGGTCTTGCTTCGATCAGCAACTCTACTGATTTACAAGGGTTCTTCAACACTTACCTCATTTGCAAAGCTTTTAGCCATTTTTCGTAAAACATCTGGAGAAACTTTGGGAATCTTTTCTGAGTATTCTCCTATCAACCACAAGATGCTAGCTCGGGCCATTGGAACACTGATTTTATCAATCAGCTTGGCCATGTGTGATATTACTTCGGAATGATCCTTCTGATTCATTTGCAGCAGCTTCTTAATGACAATTACACTTTCGCTTACCACGATATCTAAATGACAATATAAACGACAAACAATTTCCAATACTGATAAAATCCAGTATAGGGTGAAATCACACAAAACTCATTCAGAGAACTCAAACCCAAAATAAAGACCATGATCTCAAGCGATGGTCTATGCAAAACAGTAACAGTAAACACTCCGTCAATAACGCTCCAAATTGAAGATGCAAGAAATGTCACCTTATTAAAACATACCATCCCTATTGGACAAGAGCCTTATAAGCCCAGCCAAGCAAGTATCAGCAACTTCAGGAATACTAGAAGCACATCGGCCGATAGCTTGGATAGTTGTCGCAGCAAAGACTTTATCAGAACTGGCGATGTAACTCTGAGAAAACGTAAGAAGCTATAATTAACAGCAGATGAAAACAATGCCTTAATAACTTAAATAACTAGACAATATGCGACTGTTTAATACGAGCTGAGTTAAGCAAGAGTTTCAGCACAACCTTAGTAAATAAAAAACAAAACAAAAAATTAAAAAAAAATCAAAATAAAAAAACAAAATAGAAAAAAAAACTTTTAAAACAAACATACCTTGAAATTCATACCTGAAACTCTCTAAGAATGGTTGGAATGTTAGACTCCGTCGCCAAATTCGTTAGTATCTCAAGCTAGAATGAAACCATTACGGCATCATTCCTTCTACAGAAACGCAGTGCCGACTAGGGCAACTATGAAGCTTCAGTACGTCTTCCACATATCTGCTTATAGCAAATACGAACAAATTTATATGCATGATATACGACGAGCGTGAACACGACAAAGATAAATGCAACAGGAAACCTAATTTTAAAACATATTTACAGAAAGCGAACGAGTATAACAGTTGTCTGTCACATCAATTAAATATCACTCCAAGCTCTATACACCACTAGCATCTAATACGAATAAAACTTTACCTTAAGTTTCTTAACGAGCGTAGGATCACTTGCGTGCACAAAAAAGCTCCTCATATGGGGGTCGAATAACCCCTACAATGACATACAAATGTAAGCACAAATATAAAATACCCATCAAAGTCGCAAATCTGCATATGCAACTGCAAGAGACTGCTTAAGATTATCGAACTTATAGAACAAACTAACATCTGGCTAAAAGTAAGTACACATGGAATCCAAAGTTACATGTGTTTTCGATTCGTAATTCGTGAGCATTACGACTCCACTCCAGTAAGCACGTCCAATTTTAAAGAATGTGCATATGCCTTTTCAGGTTCCTAAGAAGTCACTAATCAAAACCCACATAAATTAGCCACACTTCCTGCTTTTCTCCAAATTACCTAAGCCAGGAAATCTTAAGCATTGTGTTAGATTGCTTGTATAGTACAATTCACGCTGCAAAAATTATGATTTAGGAGCAAACACACAGCCGGCAACGTTTTCTAACGCAGGAACATCGTACATTTATTAAACTATAAGATTGTAAGTTGCAAATTACCTCCTAACCAGGACGTGCTCATATCTAACGGAAGAGTCCCTAAAAGCCACGAATGCCAAGTGTTCCGAAGAAAGATGTGAAAACTAAAACTGGCTGGATCACCATTCCGAAAGTAGAACACCCATAAAAAAGAGATAACTTTTTATCAGAACTGTAGGCCCTAAAATTCTAGAGCGTGCGTTACTAACTTAATTAATTTCATTTCGTGTGGTGCTTGCCAATTGAGATACTGGTTATTTATGCGCTAAACAATATGTAGAAACTAGCACTGTTGTAGCAACAAAACTAGTAGCCTTTATACAAGTTTTCTTTGATTGTTGGACTTCTGGAATTTCGTATAAATACGGTAGTTTGTCGGTAATAATTAAGTGAAGGTTCGAGTAAACCAAAGAGTCTTCAGAGTTAATTCTCTACTCCCTCTTGCCTCCCTAACACCATGTCTGTTGAAGTAGCTCACACCCCTGAAAACAAACATATGCACTTAAAAGGGAACAATTTGTACATCGCTTGATGACAAGCCTTGCTTTGACCTGGCCGAAATTGCATCAAGCAATCAACCGGCTTCCATAACGTCAGCTGGTTGCAGAGATTACTAGCTACCGATCAAATTAAACAAGCGTATTTTTTTTTTACAATCTAAGGTGAGAATCTCCCGACAGCACGCAATTTTTCATGCAACCCAACAATGCATTTAGGCGAAGACATTCAATTCCGATCTGTAAGATTAACATGCGACTAACGAACAGGGGGCTGACATTACCGGAAGCATGCTGTGCGTTGAATCAAGAACCCTTCTTTCTGAACTCAAAAGCGCGAGAATTGCCTATGGCACCTCGAAAACTGCTTGCACCAGTTTCCAAGCAGCCAATTTACCGGATCTTACAAAAGTTGCCTGCACGGCATAAGTTTACATACATGCTGGTGGACAACGAGGTTGATTGCTAATTAGGATCAAAGCGCACTACAGAAACGAATGAAATCATTAAGATCATCAATGCTAGTACATTTAGCCAGTTGGCTAGCAGATCCTGCACGTTAGGTCCAAGAAAGCACCCAACAAAGACATTAAGGTTGGGAATATAACTGACACGTTCCACATCTGCGAACCAGGTAAGGGCTTGATCTACTGTATCATGACTTGTCTATTCAACGAAAATCTTGTCACATAATTCTGGATTTCAAAATTAAATTAACCTAAAATAAAAAACATTAGCCAACACTCACCTTGTGAATCAAAGATAGCGTCACTATGTTGCTTAAAACAATGGATTGCACCTCCCTAAAAGAAGCAATAAAGAATAAGCTGCCAAGAGAGCCAAAAAAACAAGACAAACACAAACTATTTTAATAAGCTGCATGAAAAACTTTAGCAAAGAGCTAAGCATCAACAGGTTTTCATACACCTATGGCACTATAAAGCCTAAAACGACTGAAAAAAGCATATAAATCAACCGATTAAAACCACTGACAGGACAGAAAGCACAACTTTGGCCATACATACCTGTGACTACGAAGCAGCCTGACCATAGCCTTAATGACAACAGCTACTTCAGAAGCAGGAGCGGTGTGATGATAAACCTTAGCAACAGCCATCACAACCTGGAAACGAGACAAGCCGTACAAGGAAATGAACCCAAATGACGCCGAAAAAGAAATCAATAAAAATTGTCCGCATAGAATTTCAGTCATTAGTATTCTGGTTATTGTAAAAGCTTTCTGGGCTGGTGGCACGCTAAGAACTTAACGCTGATTTCCCATCCATGAATAAACATTCGGAAAGGGAAAATGACAAATGCAGTCCCTAACCCATTCCATACTATCTCTAGTGGAACGAATCAAGAGTAGCAGCAACGAAAAGTAAACGCACTATCATCCTGTGGCTATAAAAACATCTTATCATAAACAATTATTTACAAACTTAAGGCATAATATTCACTTCACAGCCGGTGCACGCTCATACTTTTTCATGCGGCTACGCCCTTGCTCAAATGAGAGAATGGAAACATCATGGCTAGGAAAGGAAATATAATGTTGGTGAAGTATTTAAAGAAGTTGGGTTCGCGAGCAAGGAGCTCGTTTCTCGTTTGACAAAATGCTACAATCCCCAGTCATATCTTAGGCACACATACTATTTTAGCGCTTTCATATAAATCTTGGGCAGGACGCAACATCGCAAGTAATTGTTTGGAACTCAGTTTCGCACCATGGAGTTTCTGCAGCGAGGGCATATTAAACTAGTGCACAGATAATGCTGAGTGAAATATGAAAGAAAACAGAAGACAAATGAACAAAACCCACAGCAGCATTCCTGCTCTGCAGAAGTGGTTTGCAACAGCGCAGCAACAAACGATGGTCAGCATCCATCACGTAAGACTTTTCCTCATCTTCCTCCTTTTTCTCTTCTCCACCAGCATCACCGTTCTCCGACTCCTCAGAACTGGGATAGAACTTCTCATCGGCTTTCTGATCCTAGAAAGAAAAAAATTCCAAGGAAATCCAAGCCATTCCTCATGCCTAAAAATACCATCGGGTTGAATTCTGCACCCATAATTTCACAACAAAAGCAGGTCTACGTCGATACTGTGGACAAGGCCCCCTGAACTAATTCAACAACCAGCATGTCCTTTTCGACTATAGAGAACGGTATGTGTGTCTGGTATTGCCTAACATATCTAATATAACGAATAGTCCACCACAAACTTAAAGGGCACGGCGTTGAATCATTAATTCTTTTAAAGCCAGGATAATATTAATGAAAACTATTCAAACATGGCAGACACAAAATCTCAATCATATGGAAAACGCATAGGGAAAGCGTGTAGTTGTTGACGTACAAGGTATTAATAGTACTACTCGTAAATACTAGCAGTGAATGCGCAAGCGCAAGGCATTAAGATCCCGTAGTACGAATTAGCAGCTCCGTCCAAGACAACAAGAATGATATACTGCTTTTTATAAGGAGATGGACCAGTCTTGAAGCCCTTAGGTACTATGAACCATACTTGGGACAATCCCACGTGCATTGTACATCGAGCATCTCCAATAACGCGGTACCATCGTTCGGAGACTATTAAGGGGATCAAACTGCACATATCTGTGTCAAAAAATCGGCAAAACTTAGTAGCGAGTGAAGATTGATAACCAATTCTAATAATTGAATCAGCATTACCAACCTAAGATAAGAGCTCTTACACAGAAGCTTCTTTACAGTACAAATAACATTAGTGACAACCAACATAACACCAAAAAATACTTCGCCGCATACCTGCAACTTGTTAGGATCAAGAAACTGCAGCCGTGCATATCGCACTAGCATGTTCAGAACAGCTACCTGTCCCCACTCGTCGATGTCAATCAACATATTGCAAAGCTTGCGATAGTTCTTGTGAATGAGATCAACGCGTTCGGGACAAACAACTTCGAAAGCGATCACAGTGCTTCCGGCAACAAGCTACCATCAAGAACAGTAAGAAACATGATCATGGCCACTACAAGAAAACAAAGCCAAAACCAATAAAAATGCCATGGCCAGTTTTCAAACCAAAATAAGACTAAAATCCGAAACTCAAATCATTTACCAGCATCAGGCAAAGCATAGAGTCTGACATACAGTGGTCTTGTCCTGAAGAAGCTTTTCAATGATTTCTATGAGGGCATCTTTTTGCTCAGGATCCAGACTAAAGAAATGATTAAAATAGCTGTTAAAAAATAAAAACGTTTTGAGAGAAATAAATCACCAACTAATAAAGAACTTCCCAAATTAAAGGACAACCAAATCATAATCAAGGATCAACTTATTCAGCTTCAGCTAATAAAACTGCTCTCATCAAAACAAAACAAAGCTTTCGAATAACAAAAAGAAACCAAAAGAAAATGGACAATCAAAATGAAGCAAAACGTAGCACGTGTAGCAAAATGAAAACTCTTGCAGACGCAGATGGAAGAAGCAAAGGAACAAAGAAACAAAAAAACAAACAAACAAACCTATAGAGCTTCGGAATGGCATTAGCAGCAGTTTTACGAACATAGGGCGACATGTCCGTTACGGCTTCCTTCAGCGCAAGCATCATGATAGGAACAATAACAGGCACTCGTATACTTGAAAGAACCCGTAAAGCACTTGCACGAATCAGCTGGTTCGGATCCTATAAAAAACGACATCGACACATCCAACGGCAACTACATGAATGCATGCATGTATGCATGTAGGTATGTGCGTACGTACGTACGCAGCGTGGAATCAAGAAATCTCAATTGCAAAAAACTAGCTTGCTGATGATGAAATTGAGAATTTTAAGGAAGAACTTCATGAACTCGGCTACCAAAGCTTCACAGCTTCAAAATCAATTGAATACCCTCAATCCCCTTTGGAAAGTTGCAATTGAAAGCAGCGCCAGATCTTGCTGCTCCTCGCCATAGCGAACAAGGTACACGTAAACCAGCTTCTTAATCTAAAATAAATTCAAGCATTGACATTAACAACAAGGCAAATCATGGCAAGTGAACTTACCTGAAGAACAAATGCGTACTACAAACAAACTAAGCATCCAAATGATGAATAGTTTAAAAATGCTTTGAAAGCAACAAATGACGTTCGAGTTAGGCACAGCAATTACTTTCGACACAACCCTAATACAATCATGCGTGTCTCGGTCAAAGAAAGACTACAGACATAACAATGCTGAAAAGCATCGTTCTACCATCCGTAATAAACAGATGTGGCTTAAATGGGACATTATATGTAGCAGTTGATAATAAAGCTCTGGATACAAATCTGATGAGCCCTTTATAAGGGACGCATTAAACTCAGGTTTTCCATCAAAAGTGCTACCAGCGCTTATGTTTGTTTCTTTTTATTTTCGCGCAAAACTCTGCTTGCTATAAATTGCTCCATGCTTTATCTTTTCAATTCAAGCATAAAATGAACGCACTTTCTTCAACAAACTCGTCAACGTCGTTTCCGCCTCTTAAAAAAGAAGCATACCTCACTCTTTCACTGAGAAAAACTATACTGTTTGGCTTTTTGGGGGCTGCTGAAGTACTGGGCTGAATTTCCTTCAAGTACAATTCAGCTTGTGTCACATACAAATTGAAAGAATTCAGTTGCATACCAAGCCAACAAAACTATAATGTTTAACACCACGGAGGATAGGACGATGCTTGAACGCTTGAAGTGTATTATATGTTATTCACTTGCTTGTTATCACTGACATATTTATGCTCTCTAGCTGGTCTGCATCCAACAACCTCAAAACGTCGCAAATCCATCCTCTGCTTCTTCTCCATCATCGTCATCGTCATCATCATCATCGTCGTCATAGTCGTCGTCGCCGCCGCCACCGTCACCACCACCACCACCACAACCACCACCACCACCACCGTCATCGTCATCGTCGTCGTCATCGCCATCGTCATCGTCGTCGTCGTCATCCTCGTCGTCATCATCATCATCATCATCATCATCATCATCATCATCATCATCATCATCATCATCATCATCATCATCATC
>QQSS02189818.1:0-13252 GCA_003687565.2 Craspedacusta sowerbii | reverse complement strand
ATGCATGCATGCATGCATACATACATACATACATACATACATACATACATACATACATACATACATACATACATACAAACCAAAACAAATGAAACTCAAGCGCCTTTGAACTATATATATATATATATATAGTTACCCGCTGAGAGGATTGACAGATCAAAACAGCAAATAAAAATTTCGATCTTGTCATATTCTGTACAATAATTCATAGCTCACTTGTCTCAGACTTTCACAGCAAAGGGCACCCAGTGTCAAAGCATATAAAATACTCCAAAGAAGATCTCCGGGTACGTAAATGGCGTAATGGTCACCGCAAAGACGAGCTTCATCGATTCAAAGTAGAACGTATCGATCCATCACAACTCTGTCCGGACGCAGGGTCCAAATAGGAAGAAAGAGCAAGTGGGGCAAGGAATGGATTATGCGCGGAGTCAAAGCCAAAGGCAATACACTGCGGGGACGCCCATCAATCTCGTTATACCTCATAATAAAGTGTTATGTCCAATACAATCACTAAGAAGTGACAGACAAGAAAAGCCCGACTCATATGGGTCATTAAGACGCGTACTTACATCAATAGTGTATAAATATAAAAGATGAGATCTAGTTAATCCTGAACCATTTTACCACGCGACAATGAATATCATCCTGTTCAGAAAACAGTTACGAGACCCTTATGTGAAAAACCAAAAGAACGGCTAGACAATTGTTATCACGGACGGTATTTCATACACTAGAAGAGTGATACCCAAAGCTGGCCATTTCACGCTAACGATTGCTAAGGAACTTTCATAGACGGACAATGGGGAACTACACCAGTTTGAGACACCTCGTCAAGACACAGCCAGAAACCCGCATTTGTCCACTTGCATTATAATTAAAAAAGGCGAATACAAACGCAAAGACGCAGCTTACTACATCCAACTTGGAATCGGAATGAAATAGAAGCTCGGCCGGATAGCAATATTGATCCCTTATTAATTGGCAAATTGTATTTTTTTCTTTAAAAAAAAAGCAGAAAACAACGAATACAAGTCACAAAAGATTAATTTTGCTAACCGAAGATAACGGCAAACACAAAGTGTCATAAATTGTTGCCGGAGCTTTCCCGGAGCTTTCGCTGTCGTTCGAAACAAACCGCGAACATGAGCAATATAAATGATAATGATCTGTCGACCAGCCTCACGCATTGTGCACAATCCAGTGTTGCAGTCTTTTTACGGGAGAAAGCGAAAAAACATCACCGGTCCTCGTCACACAACGCAGGTTTGCGCGTGAAAAGGACCCTAAATACAAGGAGAGACCAAACCGCAACATTTCTGTTCCAAAGTACTTCTTCTACTCAGTTTCCGCCCGGCACGACCAAATAGAGAGCCAGCCTTTCAAGACATAAAGTGGCGAATTAGCCAAAACACCATCCCACGCCACGCAAGCGAAATGAGGCTTGACGATCTCCTCCAAGAGAGCGCGGTCTGCAATTCAGGCGGTTGAGTCAAGAAGTCCTCCCTCCGCATGACTACCCGACCACTTTGCTATCGCTTCATATCCAGTCAAGTCAATCCCGATTTTTTAAGGTTGGCGGCTATAATCATGTTGGTGACTGCCTTAAAAACAAAGTCTATATTCTCCGTGTCTGTGGCGCAAGTAAGATGAACGTAAACTTCCTTGTTTTCGTTCCTGTTGCGTTCCAGATACCTCGCTCGTATGTACGTACTAGCAGGCTCAAACGTGCTAGGGCCTGAGACAAGAAAAAGCAAGCCACTTCGGTCAGTCACTCAGCTACGAGGCAGCCTTCGTCTTCAAGAAGCAGTTGCAAACGCGAAAGCAACGGTGACAAACCTCACAAAGTTCGTAGCATAGCCCGTACCCCAAACAGAGCTTTTTTATTGTATTCAACCGCATACTATTTTTTATTCCAGAGACTTTTAAACTACAAACTACTTAGCGATAAAAAGTTAATCGGTTGCGTTAAAAGGAAATCTGGTAGCAGAAATGAATTCAAGAAAAGCACAGAATAAGAGTATCCTCAGCGCAAGGAATTTCCCATTGGAAGTTAGATGGGGTGCTTATGATACTCAAATTGCGAGATAAAGCCGTCCCAGAAAACTTGACACCTGTTGTCACCGGGAAATAAAGCACGTCCATGTTTACGTAGCTCGCCGTTTCACATTATCACAACATACAGTCACGTACAAGAGATATGGTTACCAACTGTGTGAACAAAGTGCACTTGGCTCAGCGCGCTTACCGGTATATTCCGGAAAGCATATAGTGATCGGCGAGAAGGCTACTTTTTCTTCGAACAGGTCCTTCTTGTTTAGAAATAGAATGACGGACGTGTCCGTGAACCATTCGTTATTTACAATGGAATCAAATAGCTTTAAACTTTCTACCATGCGATTCTAAAGAAAAAACACGAAGGTGAACCACGCAACTTAACTAGAGCAATGATGCAATTCCTTGCAGCTCAGCCTACCATTCCGAGCATCCGAGCACAAACTTAACCATGTACAGGCGAGACTGGTCAGACGCCCTGGCGCATAGAACCATCTCAATAACGAAACAGCAAACGGCAGTTATTTACCATTGTTTCGTCCTCCGCCAGCCTGAGGTCGTAGCAACTCAAGGCTGCACAGAAGATAATGGCCGTGACGTCCTGAAAGCAATGGATCCACTTTCGACGTTCGGTACGTTGGCCGCCCACATCCAACAACCTGGAAAGCAAACAGTCACGCGTGCGAAAACAATTGTCCACGACACTGCTGGTTATTCACGCTTGCAAAGAGCCACTTACAAGCAGCAGCAGGTACCTTGTAAGGCATAATGAACGATGTAAACACACTCCTGATCATTATGGCATACTCAAATCCTCAATTTATATCCAACCAAGCCTGGACTTGTTTTATACAACATATTTGTAAACAAGAAAATCCCCAGCCAATCACGCATGTAAACAGCAGTTTAAAAGCAGCAAAGGTACCTTGCAACGCATAGTTAACGTGACGATGCACACATGCTCCTGATCATTATGGCATACTCAAATCTTCAATATATACCCAATCATGCATGCACTTATCTAACACAACAAATTCGTAAACACGAAAATCCTTAGCCAGTCATGGCAAAGCTTTCGATAAAGATATTTCGAGTACACAAAAACAGGCAACAGTTTGAAGAAACCAGAGCCATAAAGCGCGATAATACAGACTCGACAAAAAAAAAAAAAAAAAAAAAATTAGGCTGACACTGCACATCTAAATACCAGCAGTGCGCACAATGTTAGCACTCCTAAACAATCACCGGTTAAAAATTCCAACGCGCTGCACCTCTGATGAGCGGACTCGATTCATGTTCATCACTCAGAATGACCACGTCGTTGTTGGCAATTAAATCGTTACAAAAGCGGCGACCTGCCATATACCAATCATAGGGATGAAACTCCCGATTGTCTGCTTTCTGAAATATGACCACATCTATAACTTCCAAAGCATTACCGTCCCACGAGACTTTCAAGTCCGTCAAGAAAGGCAACATCACGGCAACAGATACCTACTGAAACTTACCCCAACACACTCGTGAATGTGCAGAAGCTTTTGCTAATATCGCATAGCGGCAGCCTTTAGATTGAGATAGAAACAATTACACGACGTACCTGAAATGTAATTTTCTGAATACAAATTGGATCTCTACGATGCCAAGGGTCCTCACTCTTGTACGTAGGATATCTTGCTCTGTAGGCCTGTAATTCGGTTCCGATAGCCTGTCAACTTGATCCAGATAACTAAGCCATAAAAAGAAATTAAATTTTCAAATTTGGCAAACTCAATGTCAAAACGTGACAATAGACTTTTTACTTTCACTAACGAGTTCTGAAAAACGGAAACATCAGATCTGCGCAAGCCCTAAGCCTCCAATATGTAGAAATTCACGCTTAAGAACACGCCTACACACATACATGTATACTTTCAACAGCTCTCCACGCAGCCAAGTCAGTTACCGATCAATAAAAGATGAATTTACTAACATTAAGCCACTTAGCGCCTGTCGCGAAAACCAACGCATAATTATCAGTATTCTAATTTTTAAGAAGACCGAGTATCCTTATTCTCCACGATCCCTAGTCCTCAAACAAATATGTACAAACAGGTGGCGTTAGAATTCTCTTTCTAGAAACCGTTACGTGACATCGGGAAAGCGCCCTTTAAAGATTTACGCGTGAAAATATTAAAACCACGCCGTGTGCCCATACTGGTTAAAAGTTTGCCATAAGTATCCCGCACTTTTCTTTGTATTGCCAAGACCACCACGCAATGAAAAGCTAGATTACGACCGGACGTACGGATTCGTCTTAATGACGGAGATGCATTTCCAAGCTAAAACCCTTAAGCTGCAACGGAACCAAACTTAATCACCAAAAGCCAACCACATGGCTGAACAACGCTAAGGTCATAGCAGATGCACAGCTAATTGACCGAAAGAAAAAAAAAATTTATGATAAAATGTTCCTTTAACGCCAAGATGGGTAAAATTTGGAGCTGAAGCATCTTCGGGAAATTAGTACAACATAATGCAAAATGATGGGTCTTGTTTCATGCAACAGGAGAAAAATCTCGACTAAAACATTGCTATGTTATAACCAGCGTTATATGCAGAACAGGCATAAACTAAATAATTTCTTGAACTATCTCAAGCTATCAAGAACTTACTACTTTGCTGAGTCGTTAAGCTGGTACTCTCGAGACCTTCGAAAACACTCCTGGACTCCTTTGTCAGCCCAAAGCCGCCTCATTGCCTCTGTGAGTTCCAGTGAAAACGGCAATGTGTCTTCTCCTCTATTGGCGACTTGAAATACTAGGCGAGCATCATTCTAAAAACAAATCAGTTTCTGATTATGAAATACAAATACTTGAAATACGTGTGCACAGAGAACATATAAAACTTATAGCATTCCATGCAGACAAGTCGAACCATCATTCATTGGATTTAACCACAAACTACTTAGCATCGAACTTAACTTATGTTTCCTAATTAGAAGCTATTTCCATTTAGTAATCCTATGGATAGAAGTTCATAAATTATGCATAGGCCACTCCCAAAGTCCACGGTTACATGGTCACGTTTTTTACAAGTAGATCTTGATGTGAATAAGTCTTTCACAAGAAAACTGTTCAAAGACAGCACATTACAAAACAACAAATCCAATTATCATTAGCCTTGTAAATACATTGATGATTCCTTTTACCAATGTTTTCCGAAAGCTCTTGTGTGTTTTTATACATTTGAAACCAGGCCCAGGAGCCAAAGTCTGAAAGGATCATTGCAATCCACACAAGTAAACAAAACATGCCATGTATGTCAACTTCTGATCACTTTTTAAACAACTAAAATACAAATTAAGTAAAGACAGTGTTGTACATACAGCTCGTTTGTCATCTCCTAATTCAATCCTTAATTTGTCCATAGCCCGAAGAATAGCTATTAATGACATAACAGTGTTGCTAAATATGACAGGCCTAAAGCTGCGAAGGTCATCTTCAGTGAATCCATTGTCATGAATTATTCTAAAAATACAGCAAAGGTTAATTATACATTTGCCAAACATAAACCATCATTCTGCTTGTTTTGCACCCTGTCAACAATACTTTTTAAAATGCTGACCCAAACCACCTAAAAATGTTTGGCATCATGTGCATCATTTGGCATCAAGTGCATCAGTTATTGAAAACCAAATGTTAAAACCCTAATAAAAACAGTGCAAAATAGTTGAGTACAGGTTCAAAAAAAAAATCATTGATTCTGTTAATGGGCATACACAACAAAGAGCCACACCAAAGTTAACTTTAAAGGACAAAACATCAATAGTGCAACAGAACGCAATATAGCTTCCAAGTGTTATTTTATCAACAAAGTGTTTAGAGCAGATAAGTAGGAAGGATTAGAAGGAGAAGAAATACAGCTTTTGCTTACTTCATTTGCTTGACAATAGTGCTCTTTCCAGACTCACCAGCCCCTGCAAACAAATAAATAATCAGGATACCAGGATCAATCTGCAACAGGCTATATCCAAAGGCGTCCAAGCTTTTCTAAAAGTGACGATTTTAATGATTTAAAAGAATAAGCCAATTGAATTTATAGTTTCAGTGCATGAGAGCAGCATTACAAGCAAGACAATACATTGTAGCCACGGCCAAGGTGAAAAACAAATTATATGAAATTCCTTAATTGCTACAAAAATTTAAATAATGCTACTAAGATAAGAAAGATCTAAACAATAAGAAGCCATATTTAGTTAACAAATTCTGCTTACAAAAGCTAAGAAAAATTTTAATACAGCAAACTTGCTTATCTGATCTTATCTAGCCAACCTATGTTTATATTAAACATAACCTAACTATTAAAATTCAAATTATGCTTGAGAATCAAATTCAAAAGAAGAAAGCTTACAAAATAAAACATACTCCAAAACCCAAATCTTTTCCATCAATGCAAATTCTTGATTAACGCAAGCTGTAACTGCACCTTATCCCTACATGCTTTAGCTTTAGGATGGTACTTGCTTGTTATCTTCCAAGCAAAAATTAGCACGTAAACATAACTTGAAACAAGGCATTTGATGGTTTTTCCGGGTTTAGCGGAACTTTTACAGAGACTGATCACGGACACAATCGATTAGCAAACTGACTGCATATTAGCATTACCGTATTGTTACATTAGAGGAATAGATGACAAAGGTGATATGCTCTTCCGTCATAAAAACCTTCATAAATTTGCATCATAATTCTCTTTCATGCAGAAAATTATGAGTCCTACTAACTCTAGGAATGCACAAATAGCATCATTTGTCCATAACGTTACTACCACGCAGACCTTTTGATGCCGATTGTGCATGGCCTACACAACAAAACTATAAGGGAATACAGTTTAGTTCAATAATAGTTTAAGATCTCAAAGAGAAAGGAAAAACGCCAATCCGTACCAAGTAACAGCAGCTTAACTTCTTTCTGAGTTTTGTCACCATCTTGCTTTAAGTCTTTATCAATCTTCTTGCTTCTGGAAAAAGCGTCCTTGTTTTCATGATTTTTACAACACGCCATTCGTATTCTTCGTTAACGCACATTTAACATGAATAGAAACATCAGTCTCGACAGAATTTAACGTTAAGGACTCCTTAAGTCCAAGTTGTCCTCCCAAGGTCATCTTAAAGATCGGCCATCTTTCTGCGAATTCCCAAAAGCGCATACTCGCCACCCTTGTCTGCATCAAGTTCACCGAGAAAAATCCACATGTCCGAACCGAGTGGGCCACACAAAGTTCCACGAACAGTTCCTCCCATTCAATCTAGTTCTATTGAAATCAAAGCCTGAAGGCTGCCCGGGAAAGTGTTCAAAGTTCAACGCATTCTATCTACGGCCATTCTCGCAGTGATTTATAGGCTACTGCTGTTGCTCTCCTCGAATTTCACAGAGAGTCCGCCTATATTTTGTGAAAGTTGCAGAAAAGCTGCTAGCCAGGTTCTGTGAGTGTCATTATTACCGTGCAGGGGTAATTTTGTGAGTGCCGTTAGATCACTGCAGTTTGATCTTGGTGGGATTAGGGTCCGAATTTCCTTCCTTAATTCTCTTCTTCGATAAGTACATTAATTGCCTGTGTTTCCCGCTTTTTCCTCTCAACTTAGAGGTTCCATTGACTAGATATAGACGATATTGACCATTATAGGATATATACGATTACAGGATATACTTGGATAAAGACGATCTATTTGCAATAGGAGTCAATTTATGATAGTGTTTCATACTAAGCGTATAGTATAGTACAAGGTAATAAGGTAAGAACGTGCAGCATTTCTAGTTTTGCGTTTTCCAAGCCCCTGGCACCACTCAAAGCTGCTGCTGAAAGATTAGATGCCAACGAAGCAAAGCCTTCGAGCACCCTGTTTAAAAGCAGCTCCAGCCAGAGCAAGATCAAATCCTATATGGCATGGTCTTCACTGACAAAAACAAGTCAGAATAGTTGCAGGCATCAGGGTGTCTGTGAAGCCTTAAAGTGAGCCACTTGCTGAATGCTCAGGTACATATGGTTTGGCCAAGGACGTTCCGCAGCAGTGTGCGTTATTAGCGGAATGAATAAAGTTGACTGTCATGAGCAAAGCCGATCCATACATACCTTAGCTTACAGAAAATTTCAATTCAAATATATCACTTGGTGCTGGTGTGGGCAAAATTACAAGTTCTACGTGAAGGAAAGCAGCAAACAGAATTTGGTCAAAACGAACTTCTAATGCTGAGTCATGAAATCGTTTATGAGTCTTTCATGGCACAAAGCACGTCTCGCGTTAGGGAAGCGAGAAAATTGTAAGTTTCCAAATTCGCAGTAATGTCAATTTTAATATTTTTGGCTAAATTAAATTGAGCCTTGCTGAGCGGTATCGAAGCCTAACCAACCCTGTATGGACAGACAAACCAATGCATATTCTTGTCTGCTTTCATTTTACATATGATATGGAAGAGGTTTTTATGTCAACAACGTGATGTAAAGAAGCTTCGAAATCCCATAGAAGGGAGAGCAACTTATGGCAAGCACAATGATTAACATGGTAAATTGATGGTTGCAATGTGTAGGCTATGTGATGTTCCGAATTGCACCCCGAGTATTCGTGCATAGCACAAGCAGAACGGAGAATTCTCCAGCATTGCCTTGAAATAATTGCCTTGTATCGTGTAAGTGAACTGGAAACAAGCAGATCTTTAGGAGCGCGCAAAAAGAATCAATCAGCAGCGTAAAGTGCTGAAATTTTCCTCAACTTGCACAAACAACAATGGTCACCTTCTTCAGGTCAAGCTACGTTTAAAAAAGGGAAGGGCTTATCTTTCATCTTCCTCTCACCCCATCGTACCATCTTACATGCATATGAGATAAAGAAATTTGACCCAAGTTAAAATCAGTTTGATGTAAATACCATGTTTGTTTTCAAGTCTGCTGTCCTTCGTACATGTTTTGTTGTGAAATTATTTTACTTGGGTCTTTGCGCAGCGTATCGGTGAAAAGCTATATTTCGACTACTCTAGTAAGTACATATTAAGGCACTACCACAACACGGCTATATATCTGTAAGGTTTCAAGATTTGTTAAATAATATTATGCTCTTAAAAACTCCCGGATTCGAGGCGTGTCAGAGACAGACTATTTCGATCATACGCTAGATAGAGTGCCTCGCTAATATTTCAATACCCCGATTAACGGACCGCTACAACATGGATTCATATCTGCAGACATTTTAGAAGGGCCAGGACTTCTAATAACTGCGTCACTAGCCCTGTCCGTCGTCCTTCAGTAACGGCAGTCATATTCCCCGCTTTCTCACCTATCTACTTATCCTTACGTAAGTCAACTATCCCTTATTTCTATCACGAAATATTGGGTACTACTGTCTTCAGAGCTTTGCTATGCCTTCGTGGGAGCTACCTACCATAGTTTAGGGCAGGGTTTCTCAACCATAGGGCCGCGGCCCTGCAAAGGACCAAGAGTGAGAGGTGTTAGGCCACAAGAAAATTTTTGCAGTTTGCCTTTGGGCCGCGAGGGCCGCGACAGACCGGGTCAGGTTCTTTTAATTTTTTTTCTGTCTTTTTTTTGTACGTCACCGTTGCATTTCTGATTGATCATGGTGTTCAGTTCATTGAAGAAACAGTAACCTTTTTTTTTTTTTTTTTGTAGCTGACCAAGTTTACGCGTTCAAAAAAAAGAAAGTTTTCTTTGTGGGCCAAAAGAACTCAGGAAAAGAGGATGGATATGTTCTTGTTACTCTCAAACATCCTCAAGACAGAACCTGAGGCTTTAATACGTGATTTGGTTTCTGCTTACCTCTCGCAACTTTCAGAGAAGTTTGAGGAGTGCTTCCCTAATGATCCCAGAGGAAACAAATGGTTAGTGGATCCATTTTCAGTGGACCACTCCAAAATAATATTTCTCTGCCGTCAGACCTAGAATCCCAGCTTCTAGGTGTCTCAACGGACAGCACTTAGAAGATACAGTGGGACAAAGAAGACTTGGCCACGTTCTAGATTCATGCCTCAAGGAAGTATCCATTTCTTACACTTAGGGCTTTAAAACATCTACATCGGTTCACAACTACATACCTGTTAGAATCAGCCTTCCCAATTATAGCCTCAACCAACACAAATCTAGAAATAGTCTTCAAACAACACTTGGGGCCTCTCTGAGACCGAGCTATTCACCTATTCCACCACAGCTGGGTCAGATCATGTCCAGGAAGCAGGCTCAATCGTCTCACTAGCAAAGAAGGACTGTTTATTCTTTATTATTAAAAGTGTTGTTGCCAACGTTAAAAAAGGTTATTATTAAAAGAAGTTTATTGTTGCCAACGTTAAAAAAGGACAGCTGAGTCATTAAAATTTCTGCTGATGTAAGATACGTTTGCGTCAACAAAGCTGTCATTCTTTGTGCACTATTTGTACTATTTTTGATCAAAGCTTTTATGTGTAATGGTTATTTACTGTTCGTTATGCAATTTTCTTTGCGGCGAGAGTTAATCGATTTATGATTAACCATTTTTGTTAATAAATCCCTTGAATCGTTTTCTTTATTTGGTGATTTTTATCACATGCAGTATACCCTATTAACAGCAAGTTTTTGCGGTAAAACCAAGTCCCGTGGTTGTCTTGACGTTTAACTTACCACATAATAAATTAGAAGAATCCTACGAAGTTCAATTGGGCCGTGGGCTGCGGTACACTGAAAACTTTGGGCCGCAGGGAGAAAAAGGTTGAAAAGCCCTGGTTTAAGGCATGCTGCCAAGTCGCACACGTGCAGGTATGTCTTGTTTCATGCACGTTCCATAAACCAGATTAACAGGACATCGACGTCATAGGCAGGCTGCACAAGGACCTTCAGTCAACCTCTCTTCTTGCAAGGATGCAAGCCAAGAAGGTGTGCTGATTTGAAACCACTTAAATTAAGCTTCTTTGTCGGCTGGCCTTGCAGGAGTTGCAGTTGCCTTCTTAAAGGATTTGTTACTTCTGAACAATCTTCTAAGAATCAAGCCATGCATCAGTGCTTCCAACTGCTGCAGCCAATTTAATATTACTGGCTCTCCATACATATTACCTGGCTCTATTTACCTATTACCTGGCATCTCCATCTTCTATCCTCTCATCTCTATTTACATATTACCTGGCTCTCCATCTTATTCCCTGGACGGACGCCTTTTTTTGACGCAATTTTTGTCTTGAAGTGCGTCATGCCTTGCACCAGCCAGTGCAAATGTGAATTTAGGCTGAAAATAAAAGATAATTGCGCCTAGAAAACTGTGTTAAATGGCCTCTGCAGATCTATTTCTAGCTTTAAAGATATGCAGATGATTTATAGTCAACATGAACACCATGTAAAGACTATCCTGCTGCCAACGTGGGAAGTATGAAGTCATTTAAATAATGCTAAGCCCGTAGGTTAGCGAAGACGTTCTAGCATTGACCTGTTTAGACGTTATAACACCGGTTTTCAGTAAGCAGTCTAAAAGATATACTGACCAACGCCTCAGCGAATAGAACTTCCATCAGTTACTGCAATGAGTGAGTTATGGTAAGCAGTTCAAAAGTGCAAGAACAACAACAACAACACCAACAACAGCAACAATGGAAACAATATTTCCCCCTAAAATCTAAGTTGCATACCTAATCATCATAGGAATTAGACAGTAATAAATAGTAACAAATGAGTTTGTTGGAGAAGGAGGCAACCTACTTAGTTTGGGGCTAATAGGACTGAGGTTGTCAGCTACCTGGGTTTGTGTAATCTAAGTAATTTTTAGTATCGCACACACTTGCGCATTTAATACGCGCCGATATTCAAAGGCAAGCTAAGCACTTAGAAGGGTCCATTTGGAATTCTAGCAACATACGCATTCGATGCACACGACAAATTTCAAGTCAAACTAAGTCCATTTTGAATCTTCAAAGCGTAGGTACGCATTCCATACACATAATTGCATGTTAAAACGCAGTTAAAAAAACACATCGTCAAACCACGAAGAGCAGTCAAAAGTTAATATACTGTTTAATATACTATCTAAATACTGGGGCTACGGACTAAGAGGATGGCACCATGTGATTCATTCCCATTAACACAACAACTACACCAACAACAACAACAACAACAACAACAACAGCACCAACAACAACAACGACAACACGTTAACACGAGTAAGCTACATTATTTTGAAAATATTGAATGCGTATAATCCACCGTAAGATATAGACTAGTAACATAATCGACGATGAACAAGAAAATAACAATGGCTTAGAAATCTCTATAACAGCAGTCTAAGACATACCCAGGACATCTATTCAACGCTAGACTATGAGCACTGTCGGTTAAATGTGCGCGATTTTTAAGATATTCCTAAAATTAAATCGCGAGGTCTTAAAGCCGAAGAAGCTAAGAAGTAAGCAAGGCATCGTTATTGTTGATATCAAAGTATG
The DNA here is from genome assembly GCA_003687565.2 of Craspedacusta sowerbii. NCBI lineage: Eukaryota > Metazoa > Cnidaria > Hydrozoa > Limnomedusae > Olindiidae > Craspedacusta > Craspedacusta sowerbii. The sequence goes on along the minus strand of QQSS02189818.1, from coordinate 758 downwards.
CAACACTTGCACTGTACCTGCACTATTAAGGGAGTATAAACTTCTTAACATCTTAATCTACGCAATGCAAACACGAAGGATTGTTTAGAAATAATTGTTTTCTATCCAAACAAAAGCAAACGCGATAAAACAAAAGCATGCCATGCCCTATGTAACAAGGGCATATTGCATTTAACGTCATTATCTGGACATAAATCGCTGAAAAATTATAAGTAAAATAATATATGTAGGTTATGAATCCATCAACCTTTAACCTCTATTAACCATCCATCAACTCACTTAGAATTTTTAGAATTTTTGGGATTCCGAGGCCAAGAATACCATAGTCACAGCCGGCCACCTAGGAGAGCCTCCACGCGGCGGAGGGTGGGCAAGCAGGGTATGTGACAAATTTTTGTTGCTACCCTGTTTGGCGAATCTCTTAAGAAGACCTAACCAACACACGTCGTCCGCTGGGAAGGTCTTCAAGAAGAGTGTTTCCTGGTAACAGGGGACAGTGCCATGTCAGCTTCAAGATCGTTGGAGCATCGACCAGTCGTCCGAGCCTCCCTTAGAGGGCACGTATCCAGCTCTTTAGCTCCTTGAGGTGCTCAAATAACATCCGACGACTGGCCTCATTTGCTATCAACGACGATCGATGGACTGCGCATACGGGGAATCTCCTGCTTTTTCGCCAACTAACCAACCAACTAACCAACCAACCAACCAACCAACCAACCAACCAACCAACCAACCAACCAACCAACCAACCAACCAAC
>QQSS02189807.1:0-13254 GCA_003687565.2 Craspedacusta sowerbii | reverse complement strand
TCTATCTATCTATCTATCTATCTATCTATCTATCTATCTATCTATCTATCTATCTATCTATCTACCTATCTATCTATGTATCTATCTATCTATTAATCTTTCTTTCTATTTGCCTCTCTATCTATCTTAATTTGGAAACCTTGTTGGGCATTCATATCTCATGTCTTTCATCTAAGAAGAGGTTATGTTTGACAAGACTCAAGATTCAAGCTTTAAGCTTCAAAATTCATTTACTCAATAAATTCTCGCTAAATCTGCTTAGGAAATAATTCCATCATTAATGTAATACTTAACTAAGTCGACAAGCACGTCAATGGCAAATAAATATATTACTATATATATTTATGGGAGAAATGGGCGTGCTCCTAGCCATGGCTAATGAGGTTGAAGACGCCACCTCATCATAACGTATAATAATTAGATACTGTACATACTCGGATAGACGCATAGTAAAATGTGGGAAAAGAAAAACAAAATAGTATAAAAACCATATCCGGGTAAAACGCCTAGCCGAAAAAAAAAGTTCAATAAAAAGCCAAAGCAATGCAAAATTGTGCGTGGAGTCTTCTTCAGTTATAGAAGGTTGGGATGAATAGACATTGGGCAAGAAAAAAACACAAAATGGAGCTGAATCGGCAGGGCCTTAAATCGAAGTATAGCACTTAGAGTTGTTAAATCAGAGAAATTTGTACTCAACTGAAGCTCAATGAAAATCAAGGTACGTCTTTAAAGTAGCCCAATCTTAGTAAGCAGAGAATATTGTAAAATCTCTATTAAAAATGAACGAAAATTAACCCACAACTGTCAGGCACTCACGCAACATAGGAATAAATACAAAACGAAGTCGTACCAAACACACAACGCTACGAATACACCGCCAACTCCGCTCAAAGAAAAAATCATTTAGCCTTCAGAATCACGAAGTGTTTTGTATGCCGTATGAACCGTTTCGTATGCAGGCTTAAGTAAAGTTTTGGTTCCTTCTTGACAGGATTTTTTCATTTAGTGGTAATAATAAATAAGCTGGTTATAGGCGGACGCCCCTTTAAATTTAATGTCATTGCTATACTGCAACTTCGTGTGTCGTATTGGTAAGGGGAGCCTGTCCAGGACACTCATTCGATTACTGGCTTTAAAAATTGTTAAATGCGTCGGGTAGCTTATTATTATGCCAGTCATACATAAGAAGCCATAAATTAATACCATACTAATAATTACGTCTTCTAGCTTTACGATACAAAGTTTTGAGAACAGCGCAGAGGTAAGCTCTTTAAAATCGGGGAAACGTCATTATTCTCATGGCTTGATGTTGTAACTTTGCAATTCGATTTGATTCAGTTTTGCGTGCCCCATGCAAGACTGCCGTAAACACGGCCTTGCTAACCAGCAAGTGCCGGGGGTATATTTTCTAGAAAAAAATCACTTAAAAGCTGCTTACACGTAAACATGACTGAACAGTGCATCATTGTGCACCAAGTTGGCACGGCATTCGGATGAATGCCATCTGAAGCTCATTTAATTGACACCTATGTGCGTGCACATATAGACTTGTGAACAAGGATACGGGATACGTTTGCGATGCGATACCACACTGTGACGCTCCGTTACATAGAGAAAATATTAACGCATTAGATAGATAAGTTTTTGGCACAGAGCATGGATGAATGGGTTTATTAAACGCATTTTCATTAGCTCAACTGTAGCAGATACGCGGAGCACGCGACTATATCTTTTGCAGGGAGGCAATAAGACAAGGGCCGTATTTCATACGCGCTAGGTTGCCTTGTTCAAACCGCTTTGATATTTGATAAATATCCACCGTGCGCTGCTTTAAGAAGTTGGCAGCCATAATGCTCTTACAGCGAACTGCGTATTTCAGCGGACGAGTGATATCATAAAACATTGAACTTAGATGAGTCGTGGGCAGGTCTGGATCCGATTCCAACTTACCGAGTGCATCCCACGTAACGTGTGGGATTGACTTTGTTGTTTGTAGCTAGAGAATCCCAAAAAAGAGGCTTACGTTTATTAATGTTTCATCTTGTCCAATGTAGTGGAGGATTAATTCTATGAGCAAGGTTTCTAATGCTATTCAGTGGTTTGCTTTTAATGCCTTTATACATATGTCTAAGGAAAGATGCTGCTGTTGTGGGTTGACTCTTCCCTCTCTGAATAGCTTTATTGGACACGTCCAATAAATATGTAAATCAAGTTTGCAAACTTAGTTTATAAGACAGAATACTGGAACTGAAGATTCTCCTACTGCGAATTTATCGAATCCTAGGTGCGGAATCTTTTGCACGGTAAGTCCCAACATCAAGCTTTTCGAGGTTGCTTGATAAATAATGTATTAACTGCCTGTGTAAAAATTCTGCACAACTTAGGACTAGAGGAGGGCATTTTAAGTTTCATTTAGCTAATTAAAACGTTCCCGTGGTAGTCAGATCTAACGCCTTGTATAGCTATTGAAGGTCCAACCAGGCGCATACACTTTTGTACATGTAAACACCAAATCCTAATAATGCATGATTGTGACATGAAAGCAAAAAATGAATTGCATGCATTAGTGGTCTTATTGTGTTAACTGCATTGTATTTCTAACATGTTTCTTAGAATGGCCCCATCAATGTCACGGTGAGTATTAACGAATACATGAACAAGTAATTAAAAATGCGTAAGTAAATAATAGATCAATATAATGCAAAGCAAAAAAATAAATTAATGAATAAACAAATGCGTAAATAGATAAATAGAGGTCATCCGACAAGCAAAGCATTTAAATGGTACATTTCTGATATTTGACCTTTGCGTTTCGGTTGCACATTTTAGCAGGAAACTTCTGTGAAACTTTTTAACCCACCCTACAAATGGCCTGAGCATTACGTATTCACAGCTCTATTTACAAAACGAAATCAAAGGCAAAGTGCGCGGAGAATGGAAAATCGCTGCTCTTGTTTGCAAGTCTTTACCAGATGAAACATACGCCCACACATCGCGAAAGTAGCGCAGAAACGAGAAACACCTAGTTCCGAATGCCCAGTACTTATTGTTAAATGAATTCAAGAAAAACTGTTCTTCTTATACTTGATTTTCGTTTTATCATCGCAACAGGTGCGACGGGGGACTTCAATCGAGCCTGAGAGTATTGCAGTGTCGCTGCAAAGAGCGCGGTACCGAAGACTTTCTGAAGCAACAGTGAGCCTGCAAGCTGATAAACCCGTGCCTAAAGCAACGACTGAGACTCGCTATGTACACAAGCGTTGGTCGCCCACGTTTGGCAGATCATTTTGCTTGCGTAGTCTAAAAGAATGCGCATGTCTTGCACGCCTCAAAGTGCACGAGCAAATACCCGAGCCAATGATCGGATTACAGTAAGTGACGTACGGTGCGGATAGAGGCTAAGTGAAATGAATTGGATTGTGACCGAATCAATGAGTATGGGCCTAGATGGGCTCTTAGCAGAGGAGTTAGACGCGACAAAGACAACTCCACCAGCATGGGCAAATCTGTCGCTTCATCGCAACGGAACTAGGCTGATACCTGCTTCGAGGTTCTGTGACGTCATGTCCGCCTCAGCAAGCACGGTATCGTACTCCGTTGGCATGATCTTGATTCTGAACATTGCCGTGGTCGGAAATGCCCTGGTTCTCGTGGCCATGTTGATGTCACCGAGTTTGCGGAATCGTGTGACCACGTTCTTCATTCTAAGTCTTGCTTGTTCTGACATTGCGTTCGCTGTCTGTCTGATACCATTCAAGGTGTCCATGAGTCTACACAATGACTTATTTTGCCTTCCCTTATCTGCCTGCTACTGGTACTTGATGTCAGACGCGTTCGTGAACGTCACGTCGATTCTGAACCTGTTTTTAATTGCCATGGACAGGTAAGGGCCGGGAAGACATATATTATAATAAGAACGAATTCGTCCTAGTGTTTGAACGTGTTGATATTTCAAACCTTAAAACTCTTGTGGTTGCTACATATGTCTATATCGACGTATGTGAGTGTAATCTGAGTGATTGCGTGCGTGTTGTAGTGTATAAGCGAGACGATTAGGTCTATGTATCATTCTTTCATTAAGATCACACATTTTTTTCATCATTGTCGGTACTGCTGTTACAAAGAAAACTCACGAATTTTTATCCACATTTGTTTGCACGCAACCCTAACATGTCACAATGCGTTTTTTAGTTTGCACCGCTAAAATACGCTCGTATATGGCTATGCCTTCGTTTCAGATTCATTGCCATCAAGCTGCCCTTCCGGTATCGAGAGGTCTTGTCGCCTTTCCGAGCAAAAGTCTTGATCGCCTGTGTTTGGTTATTTGGAATGGTTTGGGCGGTCATTGGAGTGGTCCAATGGGAGCGCTCCGATGGCATGAATTCGATCGCAAGCATCTCTTTGACGTCAACCGATCAGTTTGGAAACCCAGGGCCTCCAAGATGCATGAACAGCAATAAACTCTACTATGTAGTGTCCGCGTGTGGACTGTACCTGGTTCCACTAGCCATTATGACACTGGCGTATGTGCGTATTCTAATGGTGGCTTTATCGCAAATCCGTACTATCGAAGCTACGCAACTTCCTGTTGGTCATTTTATTCTCGACAGTTCCAGTAACCATGTCAGCAAGATGAACGGAGCGCTGGGAAATGTGGATAGGAAGAAAAGGAACCGGAACCGAAAACGCAAAAAGGAACTGCGAGCCACAAAGTCGGTTGCGATAGTCTACTGCACGTTTGTTTGCTGTTTTGTGCCCTCCATGATAATAACGTTTATCATATTCGGAGACCCCGACTTTTTTGCTAACGTGTATAGCAGAGATCCCTCGCTGTTCTTGTTCATATTCTACACGTTCATCGAAGTGCTTCCCGTCTTGAACACCGGTCTAAACCCGTTCATCTATAGCTTCTCTAACAAGCAGTTTCGGCTGGCATTCAAAAGGGCTCTGTATAAACTAGGTGGAAGACATCTGCCTCCAGATACCATCATTGATTCCGCTTATCGTCTTGATGGATCCCCCAGTCATGCAAGATCGCTACGTGCATCTGTTGACTGCTCGTGCAACGCAAGAGTCTCTAAAGTTTCTGCTACTTCCTTTCTGATCCCACCTTCGGGACTCGCTATGAACGTTAGTTCCTCCAATGATGAGAGCTTGCTTAAGATTCCGACAATTTCTTCTTCCGAATCAACGCCGTCTCTCCAAAGTCCGCAAAGGCTACTCTCCTCTCTTTGTCACTCCCTCTCGCGCTCGCTAGAGCCACAGGCAGTCGAGAGTGGCGGATATTCGGCCACTTCGGATCAGACAAGCTCTGCGGCAAAGCAAGAAAGCAATGGTCTGAAGCATTCGCCAATGTCAGACTTGGAGCACGCATCATTTGTTTAAGAATCTTTTATTTTATTTCTCGGAAGCTGTTTTAAAAGGCACTCGCGATAGCAAATTTATTTATTTCATGAATTGAGTTAGTATAATATTACCAGAGCCTAGTGGCTTGATGAATTAAGCAAGCTTCCTTGAATCGCTTGACGCTGGATACGAGCTTTTTTTCTGTAAATCGCTCGATAAAGGTATCTGCAAATTCCTACACACGAGTGCAATAGCCGGTGAAAGCAGAGCGTATGTTACCTTCAGCGCTTAGTGCTAAGACACAAGAGATTCCTAGGCTCTACCTTGGTCTTCCGCGCTGTCGACAAAAAATTGCGTTCTCGTGCACCGTGCAGGAAACTAAGTACCCTTGCGTTTATGCGAGTTGCTCTTATTATAAATTATTATTTTTTTTATTGGTTATGTTCCACGTATGCGTATGTGTAATTAACGTACGTATTTGGCACGTGCGGAGAGCCTTGTAGTTCTAAACTCGAGTGCACAGCATCGAATCCAAAATCTTCAGAAAAAAAAGTCCCGCATCAGAATCGAAAAGAAGATATTGCTGAGATATACCACACGCAGAACGTTTTCGCTTGAGTAATACGTCAAGAACTTCCCCTAGTGAGCATTTCTCGGCACACAACAGTCCGCGCTAAGGCCTTAGAAGCTCTCACCCACCTGTGTCCACAATCAGACATCAGTTTTAACATGCGAATAGGATTAGAGATCACATAGCATGCGAATAAGAACGAAATTTCCCAGTCTTGTACAAATATTGTGTCTAGCAGCAGCTCCTGAGTTTTTTTTTTTAGCAATTCTGCTTACAGACATCAATTTATAATACCTTTGATTCTTGACCCTCATCCTTCCAATTGTTGATAGAGTGTTTCTTGGATTTTCAAAGTTTTCTCGTTGATGTTGAAGCACATTCTACTTAATTGACATGTAGACGCATAACGGCACTACGTATTAGCGAGCATTTGCTTTAGGAGCATCATTTACATTCCAGCAAACTATTTGCAACAAAAACATTCTAGAACCAAGAGAGCAGGCGAATAAAATTCTAATAATATTGGTTCATTCACTAGTTGCGGTGATTCGCGCGAGGACAAGTTTTTGTCCTGTGTGTGATAAAGTCCAGTATCAATTAGGATTTTGGTGCAATATTCCTTACAGAATCTTTACATTACAAGCTTTCTAACCACCAAGAAAATTTGTGAGTACTTACACGGTCAACGTACCTGATGAAGCAAGGTAAGCAAGAATTCTTTCTAGCGAAGGTGAGCACTACAACGTTACTATACCGCAGATATTCGTCCTTTCCATCAAATCAAAACCTAACTTACTGAACATACCAGACCGAAGGGAAAATTCGTTATCTCTATATTGAATGCTACTTTAATTTTAATCTAACAATGGTATCAGTCTAATATGCCATCTTGTAGCAAAGAGCTCGGCCATTCGTTCGACTCAGCAGATACATGGAAAGTGGATGCTGTTTGTCAATGCGGAGCTCATGCAGCAGACGAGAGCATGCAATTCTGATCCTGTTTACAAGTTGGTGCTTCGGTCTTTTTAAAGCGAGGTTTTGTCGATACTTCCCCATATCGTTTCTCTGCACTAATTTTTTTTTTTTTTTTTTTTTGCTCGAAATCCGAACATTGACGCCACGGCTTTCTTTGGAAAAAAACATTCCAGCTCTTACTGCAGGGGTTATGTCTTTAAAAAATAATAACAAATCACAGGATGTTAAGTTCTTACGGCAGAAATTTTTCAAGCTCAAAAATAAGTCTGTCCATAATAACGAATAGAATATCCAGCAGTCGCAGAAAATAGCGTGTCCAGAGCAAATCAAAATGTTTCAATTGAGGGCTAAGACAATAATGCAGTCTTGCATTCCTGGCCCATTCCATGAACTCAAATTTATAGACAAATCAATTTGCTTGCACTTACGCACAATAGCGAATCAGCCTAAACGTATTCATAGCTAACGATAACAGTCTCAAAAGGAGCTTAAGCCAGCACGACTTGGATCTGACTCTGTAAAGGCAAGAATTTTTCTCTGAAAGACTGTGCAAAAAAAAAATAATAATAATAATCAAATAATTTGTCTCTCAAAGACTGTGCAAAGAAAATAATCAAATAATAATAAATACTTAAACAAACGCACAATGGAAAGGACGGCTCTTCTTGGCATAGCCATTCAAGTTTGACGAATTTATATTTCTGCTTCCTTCACGTCAGGGCAAAATCGTTGCAAATGAGCTATTTGCAATCACTTTCAATTGTCAAAGACAGGCCCATCGGAATTCTACAACGACAAGAGTAACTTGGGAACCATTTGATAGTTGAGCTTGTACATGTAGTGGATAATCCGGATGGCTCATTCACCACGCTGAAAGGTCGATTTGAGAAGCTTCGCGATCTACAGCAGCAAGTCCGAGATAGTCGAGAGCGGCTTTGCGAAACGGCAACGTTTCAGAATGGCGTCTTCGGAATGAACATACAGATAGACAGTCACCGAACGTCAAGGTTTCTATTTTTTTGTGGTACGATTACCGGTGTCGAAGTTATATTTCAGCTAGTGGAAAACATATTTAAAGGGATTATTTTCAGGCTTTTCTGTTATGCGTGGCTGATTTATCATTGCTGTCTGAGCATGATAGCTTGCGAAACAAGCATGCTAAGTATTATCAAGTATTCAGTCAGTTGGCGAAAGCTATCCTGCCTGATCTGCCTTGAAAATACTCGATCATGTCACTGAAGGATGCACCAATAATATGCAACACGGCAATTGGGTTGATCTAAATTGCCTGTCGGGGCGGAGTTCGCGAACTCTAGATAATCCATGGCTTCTCCTGAAACTCAATAATCTATTTGGAAGTGTCTCAAGTCTAGCGCAGGCACAAGCGAGGACGCGTCTGTCATGTAACAACATCTAGAGATTCCATGGAGCGATGGTTAGCATTCAGGACTCTGAATCAAGCAATCCGGGTAAAATCTTGGTGGAAGTTGCAGATGTCTAATTTGCATAACGAGTCCATTCTAGTGCCAGCTCATCAATCAAGACACTACTAGGCACAACTTCGTGGCCTTTTTCACTTTATTCCTGACTCCAATAAACCCTTTCTATACTCTAACTTCTCTCTGATCTCCTCTAACATATCCCTACACCCTATAAATGCCCACCAATACAAGACAAAACTATGTCACGTGACCAACTAGTAATGCAAGCATCGCTACACAACCCACAAAATTAGCTTCCACCAATCTCCTCCACAAATTCTTTTTTGCACTGAGTTCGAGGATCGTCTGTAAATCTTTCCAGCCAGCCAACTGTAACACTTGAACAAGACTTCTAACGTCCTCGTCAAAATGCGCTAAGGTGTCTTCTGTAACAATAGTCTCCGCGGCTTCTCTTGAAGCTAGATATTGTAATTCGATATCTCTTGATTCTCTCACTGGCCCCAGTGATCACTCATCAGTCGCACTTTTGTATCTGGAGGTTCCATGGTGTAATGGTTAGCACTCTGGACTCTAAATCCAGCAATCCGAGTTCAAATCTCGGTGGAACCTACAAATGATATCATTTGCCTGACGCGTCCTTAGAAGTGCCTGCTCAAGAATGAAGACACTTCAATAGATAATATTGTGGTTCTTTACACTTTATTCCTGACTCCGATGCACCATTTCTAAACCCTTTCTTCTCTCTTATCTCCTCTTACATATTCTTACACCCCAAAAATACCCACAAATACAATACATAATTATGTCACGTGAGCAGCTGCCAATCACAGCATCGCTACACAATATTAGCATTCACCAATGTCCTTCCTGATTCTTCATCGCACTGAGTTCGAGGATCGTCTCTAAATCTTTCCCGCCAGCCATCTATAACGTTTGACCGCGGCTTCTAAAGTCCTCGTCAAAATGCGATGAAGTGTGTTCTGTAACAATAGTCTCCATGGCTTCTCTTGGAGCTCGACATTGTAATTCGAAGAGTCATGTTTCTTTTATTGGCAAAAGTGAGGGCCAGTCGGTCATACTCTAACATCTGGAGGATTCATTGTGCAATTCTTAGCACTCGGAACACTGAATCCAGCAATCCAAGTTCAAGTCTCGGTGGAACTTTCAGATGTTATATTTTTCAGGACGCGCTCATACTAGTGCCAGCTCAAGAATCACGACACTTATAAATAAAAAACTTCGTGGTTATTTTCACTTTATTCCTGACTCCAATAAACCCTTTCTATACCCTAACTTCTCTCTGATCTCCTCTAACATATCCCTACACCCTATAAATGCCCACCAATACAAGACAAAACTATGTCACGTGACCAACTAGTTATGACAGCATCGCAACACAACATCACCATATTAGCTTCCCCCAATCTCCTCCACTGACTTTCTTCGCAATGAAATCTAGGATCGTCTCTAAATCTTTCCAGCCAGCCAACTGTAACACTTGAACAAAACTTCTAACGTCCTCGTCAAAATGCGACGAAGTGTGTTCTGTGACAATAGTCTCCACGGCTTCTCATTGAGCTCGACATTGTAATTCAAAAAGTCATGTTTCTTTTATTGGCAATAGTGAGGGCCTGCTTGCCATATCTGAACATGTGAAGGTTCCATTGTGTAATTAAGCACTCGGAACACTGAATCCAGCAATCCAAGTTCAAGTCTCGGTGGAACTTCCAGATGTTATATTTGCAGGACGCGCCCGTGCTAGTGCCAGCTCAAGAATCACGACACTTTTAAATAACAAACTTCGTGGTCATTTTCACTTTATTTCTGACTCCAATAAAACCTTTCTATACCCTTACTTCTCTCTGATCTCCTCTAACATATCCCTACACCCTACAAATGCCCACCAATACAAGACAAAAGTATGTGACGTGACCAACTAGTAATGACAGCATCGCTACACAACCTCACAAAATTAGCTTCCACCAATCTCCTCCACAAATTCTTTTTCGCACTGAGTTCGAGCATCGTCTTTAAATCTTTCCAGCCAGCCAACTGTAACACTTGAACAAGACTTCTAACGTCCTCGTCAAAATGCGCTAAGGTGTCTTCTGTAACAATAGACTCCGCGGCTTCTCATGAAGCTAGCTATTGTAATTCGATATCTCTTGATTCTCTCGCTTGCCCTAGTGACCACTCATCAGTCTCACATTGTGCATATGGAGGTTCCATGGTGTAATGGTTAGCACTGTGTACTCTGAATCCAGCAATCCGAGTTCAAATCTCGGTGGAACCTACAAATGTTATTATTTGCCTGACGCGTCCTTACAAGTGCCAGCTCAAGAATCAATGCACTTCAATATATAATATTGTGGTCCTTTTCACTATGTTCCTGACTCCGATGCACCATTTCTAAACCCTATCTTCTTTCTTGTCTCCTCTTACATATCCTAACACCCAAAAAATACCCACAAATACAATACATGATTATGTCACGCGAGCAACTGCCAATCACAGGATCGCTACACAACATTAGCATTCACCAATCTCCTTCACTGGTTCTTCTTCGAGTTCGAGGATCGTCTCCAAATCTATACAGACAGCCAACTGTAATATTTGAACGTAGCTTCTAACGTCCTCTTCAAAATTCTGTAGCAATGGCCTCGATATTGCAATTCGAAGTTTCTTGACTCTCTTGTTTGCACTTGTGAGGACGCGTCGATCATGATTTAACATCTGGATGTTCCATGGTGTAATGGTTAGCATTCAGGACTCTGAATCCAGCAATCGGAGTTAAATCTCGGTGGAACTTGCCGATGTTATAATTTGCCTGACGCGTTCTTACAAGTGCCAGCTAAAGAATCACGACAGTTTTAGATACAATTTCGTTGTATTTTTCACTTAATCTCTGACTCCAATTCTCCCTTTCTAAACTACAACCTCTCTCTGATCTCCTCTTAGATATCCCTTCACCAGAAAAATATCTACATATACAATACATAGTCATGTAACGTGACCAACTTCTAATAACAGCATCGCTATTCATTATTAGCATCGACCAATCTCCTCCACTGATTCATCTTCGCATTGATTTGTAGGATCGTCTCTAAATCTTTCCAGTCAGCCACCTATAACGTTTGAACGTGGCTTGTAACGTCCTCTTAAAAATGCAACGTACGTTCTGTAGCACTAGCCTCCACGGCTTCTTTTGAAGCTAGACATTGTAATTTGAAAAGTCTTGCTGCGTTCACAGGCACAAGTGAGGACCAGTCGGTCATATTTAACATCTGGAGGTTACATTGTGTAGTTGTTAGCGCTTTGGACGTTGAATCCAGCCATCTGATTTCTAATCTCTGAGGAACATACAGATGCTAGAATTTGCCTGGCGCGTTCTTACTAGCGCCAGCTCAAGAATCAAGTCACTTCCGTACATCAAATTGTGGTCCATTTCACTTTATTCCTGACTTAGTTGAGAAGTATTGAGGGAGCTCTTCAACTCGGATTAGCTTTGCTAAGAAGCCTTTCTTCCAATTGTGTGACATATTTTCATAACTCTTCTGTTAATATAACGCTTTTTTTTTTTGGAAAGGAGATTGTTGTTGTTGTTGTTGTTGTTGATGATGATGATGACGAATCAGACCGAAATGATGATGCACAAGACTGTAGAAGTACGTGCTTCTTTGCGCATTTGGACCATCTGAGAATGGTCATTACGGATATAAGCAACATGATTCAAATATTTATACAGCTTCTCATCGTGCGTGATAAGTCTTAAGTTCATCAAATCTGAAATCAATACAAAGACGATACTTGATCGTCAGTTTGCACGAAAAGCGGCCATTAAATGTAAAAATGCCTTGCATAGTAGAAAAACGGACTTTTGTCTCTGTAGTCACGCTAGGTACTATGTTTATGATTGTGTATAAAGTCAACCAATTGGCTCTCTATCAACGTTCGTATAACAACATTCGTATTAGTAAGCATTGTCTCTACGTTAAAGAAGACATTTTTTATTTGTGATTTGGCGCGCGAAGGTTCAATTAATTTTAACATAAAGAATTGTAAGTTTTGATCGTCTTTCTGCAATATTGAAGATCAGTGGTGTTTGCAAACGATAATCACATTAAGATAATGACAAGTAGCCGTATGTCATGCATAGCAGTCTCGCATTTCAACATAGCAACATCACCCTCGTCCAAGGACAATAAATCAAAGTTCTTATTGAATGAACATTTACCAGTGCCCCGTAGTTCCTGGATCTGCCTTTTGCAAACGATAGATTGCAGTAACAAATTCAAGTTGAATATGCAACCATCCCTCTAACGACATCATCACTTGCACAAGAACTCATAACAAAAGAGACATTCATTTTCTAAATACGTTCGTTCTGTCGTTAGGTAAACTCTTCTGACGTAAGCGTCTACTTTGGAAAGACTTTGTCCATCGGTTCCATGTATCTAACGTATTAGCATCGATTAAAGGATGTCCGCCACTGGACGAGCATGCGTCACGGTGTCCGATAACAGACTAATAATCTTGAATTCTTAGCTACATTCTTTGTATCAAGACTAGCCTGTCATGCGCCAAAAGAGTGTCTCCATGCAACAGAGTGTTGAATCCATTATTGCGGGTGGGTGGTCGATTAGAAAATAATTTTGTATCTCATTATCGCATGCTGTCGCTAGCCACAATGGCAGCATGCGCCTGTAGTCTACTTCGTGCCTTGACAACGCCGCCGAAATTGAATAGACGAAACATACATATACATATGCACTCGCACACACACGGACTCACACACACTCACATACATATACATATGCACTCGTACACACACGGAGGCACACACACGGAGGCACACACACGGAGGCACACACTCACAAACACACACAAATACACACACAAACATATATATATATATATATA
>QQSS02189796.1:0-13255 GCA_003687565.2 Craspedacusta sowerbii | reverse complement strand
TATCTATCTATCTATCCATCTATCTATCTATCTATCTATCTATCTATCTGTCTATATATATATATCAGTACTAGGCATGTCTAGATTTATGCATGTTATAAGGTCCTTTGGATGGCATAATCAATCTTTGGTCTTTGTCATAATCCATCTTTGGCATAATGCATCTTTTGTCTTTAATCCATCCTGGTCTTTTGTGCACGTCGTTTGCAAAAGAAATAGCAATGTATATATTACCTACTCAATTTTTCTGTAGTGATTGAAAGTCCCTCTTTGCGTAATATTAATTTTTATTTAAGTGACAATGCATTCTTGTCCTAACTGAGCATCTGAGTGAAGTCTGCTTAGGATTTTACGAGTGTGAATGATTGTCTGAGAGGAGAGCTTCGTTAGTAATGTAATTCTCATTAGTGGTTAGGCAGGTTATTTGAGCCATTATGTGGTCTGCAAAATATCGTGCAATTACTCGGTTTAGAGTTTTTGCTTACACTTAGCACGTTCCCCGCTGGCAAGCTTCCAGGAAAGATCATTTGCTTCTTCTGCCCTTGCTCTGCAATAGAAAAGAGAATCAGCAATTTCCATTTAGCATCGAAAAACGCTAATAGCAGACAGCTATACTCCCTGCTTATCGATACATTTATTTATGAATAGCATTATTGGCTAAGTCAGATTCACTTATTACTTCTTTTCCAGTGCGCAATCGAGTTTGCTTTAATGGATTGCACTAGTGAAATAGCTAAAACTAGTTTCTGAGAATTATCTTATAAATTAATTACGTAAACTGAGAAATGCCATGCTGTTAAAACTTAAATTAGAGAACGTACTGAGTTATTTCGTTATTTAGCATTAACTTTCCACAACCCATTCCTAATTACGTCTTCTTAATCAATTCATCTTGTGCTCATCCGTAGCGTAAACTGTAAGTTAGAATTACAAAGGTTGGCTTATAATTGGAAAATCCACTCTACCTTCTGCTTGTCCATGTGGAGTCGTGGACTTGTCATAGCCCCCATCGTGCTCGCCGTCCTCGTGTCCAAAGTTGTAGCCGTAGTCATTGTATCCATGTGGATGCATGCCAGGCCCGTGTCCCTCCCAACCATGGGAGTATCCACCGGATCCACCGTATTCTCCGGGAATGCCTGAAACACCAGAGGACATTTGAGGCACACCGGGATGTCCAAGCCCGATTCCCCCGACATTGTCCCCGAATAAAGTGCTTGCTCCGAGAGATCCGATTAGTTGGCGTTGCTTGGTTACATCCATAAGGGCTTGCTCATCAGGCATGGCTATATCTTGTCTTGTTGTCGCTGATGACGTTTTTGCACCTTCGTTTTCTTTCTTACCTTCGTGCTTTCGTTTGATTTTGGATTTGTACGTTAAGGGAGAATGAAAGGCACCGTGGCTGATGCTACCAACGAGCCCAGAGAAGTCAGCATATCCTATTCCACTACCAGCTTCACCGTCATCGAGCCCACCGCCATACCCGCTAAGCTCACCATTTTCAACTCTGGAGTCTTCCAGGAATGGCCGTCCGAAACCTCCATCATCGTTATAGCCATTACCATAAGATCCATACCCATAAGCACTGACAGATAAAGGTGCGATGGTGCTTTCGAGATTTCGTGCGAAAGGTTGACCACCCCAGTTTTGGAGATTAAAGGAGCCCCATCCAGGATATCCAACATAATTTAGCCCTGGTCTTGCACCAAATGACCCAGCAAACATCGGGGAGTCCATACTTGCAGCAAAACCACCTGATCCCCAGTTATTCATGCCAAATTGTCCGAATCCAGGTCCTCCCCAGACTCCAAAATTTCGACGCTGCGCTTTGGATCCTTTTTTAACTTTTGTTTTCTTTTCAGGAGATTCTTCTTTAGGAGCAGCTGTGGCAATGCGTCCCCGATTTCCCCAAAAACTCGAGAAACCATGGTCATTCCCACCGATGAAATGGCCATATCCACCACTTCCTATGCCATATCCGCCATGGTGACCATGGTGGCCATGCATGTGGTCTCCAAAACCACCAGCTTCGTTGTAGCCACTGACGCCCGTGTGGATGCCAGGAATTCCGGGAAATCCTATACCCAACCCTCCCATGCCATCGCCAAACATAGAACCACCAGCCATGCTACCGATGACTTGTCGCGCAGTGCATTGTGGGTCGTCATCACTGCACGCGACGTCCTTGCTAACAACCTGCCGGACTGTTCCTGTTTGGTCTCCAGCAACGCCATCCTCATCTCTTGGTGCAATCACGCTAGCTCGTGGGCTTGCAGGGATTAAAAGATAGTCTCTGCAAATGGTGTCGCTGCCCTTGGATTTGCTTACGCCAGACTTCTTAAGGGAATGGTGCGGACCATAACCATGATGACCACAGCCCCAGCTGTAACCGTAGGCGAAGTACGGGTAATCGCTGTTCCAAATGTGAGACGGTCCCCATTGATGCGAGTGACCCCAGCCGTGGCCAGTAGCTGGGTACGTCAGGATTTGTCGCGCTTGAGCTTCCTCGGTTCCTTCTGGAGTCTCAAACTCTCCATCCTCTTCAAATGGAGAGATGAAGAACATTTTCACCTTGTCGTCGTCAGTCTCTGATACAGCAGCGCCGGCAGCAGCTTCCTCTGTGTCTTCTTTGCCAGGGTTTTCTTGTGATGCTACCTGGTCGGATGAACTCTCACGCTGGTCGGCGGACTTGTCTTCTGGTACAGAATCATCTGTGCCTTGTTGGCCATCTGTACTTACATCTGCTGCCGTCTCTGGAATCGAGGCGTCTTGTTGCGTTTCCTGCGAATTAGCTGCTACATCATCACCCTTTGATTGCTGTTCGGCGTTTTGCTCGTCGGACGCCTCTTCTACGTCGCTTTTAACTTGCGTCTTGCTATCCCCAGCCTTGTCAGAGCTCTCCGACGACTGTATCTTACTGCTCTCAGGTTGGACTGTAGAATCCTTATCACTGGAGGACTTGCTGCCCGAGTCGACAGCTTCAGAGCTGGCTTTTTCAACGGACTTCAAAGCTGGTTCCGTAGATTTTGCATCGGCTGACTTATCGCTGTCTTTTTCCTTGTCTTTAAGATCAGCACTGGTCTGAACTGGAACTCCTTGCTCCGCTGTAAGCTTCTCTCCGTCTTGCTCTTTAGCATTGAAATCATCTTTAACAGCTTCTGTAACGCCATTGGTGTCCGATGGCTTCGCTTTTTCAGAAGCTTGGGCATTTGAACTAGCCGATACCACCGTCACATTAGAAGGCGTAGAAGGAGAAGATTCGTCCGCGGTGGAGGCATCCTTTACTATGCTTCCTTCTGGAGTGGTTTCATTGGCTGTCTTGGCCGGTACTGCATCCCGCTCCTTGGTAGATGCATCATCAGTGTCTTCATCTGCATCCACACTTCGCTTCACATCATTCATCAATCTCTCAATGTCATCAGTTAGCACCTCAAACTCACTAGCAAACGGTCTACAAACACTAATTTTCACAGTTAGGAGAACAATGAGTCCCGTACATAGTCCAATCGTATGCATTTCCAAAATATATAGATCACAGAGCAGTAGCAGCTCCCACTGGCTGTGGAAATCTCAGTGACTCAATGCTCAGTTTTAACAGCAACCGAATAAAACTCCAAAGACGAGTTAATTTGCTCGAAGTATAGTCATTTTATCAAATTCTCTACCGATAAGGCAAAGCAAGACCATGCAGTGAGTACCAATGAAATATTTACGTGCTCACTCGAGCATGCAAGTAGCACGCTGTTTTCTGCATTCGTGAGAGCGAGCGTGTTGGTGGCACGATTCACGTTTAATACGGGAAACGAGCATCGTGCAGGCAGACAATGCAGAAGTCTTACCTATTCAACGCTAACTCGATTAGCTAATTTCAACTGAAGTTCTTGCATAGTGCTGTACAATAAGCAGCGCTAGAAAGAGAGAAGACATTTATTCTTGCTGCCAAAGAAAAGCCCTGAACAAACTCAATACGCTCCAATGAGTATTCGCTGATTTCTTTTCCACATAGCAACACATCTTCTTCAATCACATCCCTTAGCCTCTTTATGGTAAAGATGCAATGCGGGTCTAAAAATTTTCAAGGCCGAGCGTGTGTTCTTCAAAAGGGGAATAATACTAAAATAATAGTGGAGTAGCAAACCAATGGTAGTAATGACATGTTGGTCTAAAAATTTTCAAGGCCGAACATATGCTCATTGAAAAGGGAATAATCCTAAAATAATGCAAATCTTGAGGTCTTCTTTAACAAAATTTTTTCCAAGCTAGAAATATAAAAAGCAGCATGTATATTTATATAAAATCTAATATGATATGGAGCGAGAGCGACATTGACAGGGTGATGGGGGCAACGGGGAGGAAGAACTTTCATGACAAACTTCTGAAATTTCTTCACGTCACCAAAATTGGAGGTCTTAGTTAATTAGGTCGACTAGAACTAATCTGAAAATTATTTTTCAACCGAGTGCGATACTTCTGTTTTTTCCCCACAGCTTTTTTTCGTCTTCCGAATCTAAATTGTAAGCTGAATGAACCTAACTGTAACTCAGTTGTTTAACAAATAAATTACAAAAATAATTGGGCTCCGTGAGGCCGTAAGCACTAGCCGATTATGAGCTCAAGCGTCTAGCCCGCAATAATGTCATGATTGATATACGCATGCAGAAAAGTCAAGGTAGTATTATTTTAGTGCTTAATATATTAATTTATGCATTATATTATGCCTAATAGCTGATTCGTGAGATCCAAACAAACGTCTCCTACTCAATGGCACAATTGCGAAGAAGACATTTGTAGCTAGACTTATTAATGAAACAAGTCCTGAAAAGGTTGGCGAATTTTCTTTAGTCGACGGTGGAGAGAATGGACTTGAATTGCCCCGTTATCACAAAAAGTCAAGTAAGCCAAGAGCTAGGAAATAAAGTAGATTATACTTGCACATACTGCAAGTTCATATGCATCTTCCGCTTGCACACTTCTTTCTATATCAATATATTCAATAAAAACGCTCCTTTAAATAGGCCCCCACCCCCCACCCCCCATGTTCGGCGATGATTTCAAGGACGCTCGCTGATTTGGTACCAGGCATGCATCAACACTACACTTCTTGGATCGAGGCAGAGCAAGCAAAACAGATCGATCCCGCGGAAAATCACCCGACATGCTTAGTATCGTAGGCGGAATGGGAAAAGATGATGTGATTCGTAATTCCACTAAACACAGCTGATTCCATTAATGTAAGTGGATATCTGTTAATCAGATAATGTGGATGTCTAAAGGCACTAACGATCAGGAACAATAACGATTAGAACTTAACCGATAGATTGTGCTACGGAAATAAAAAGACTTGTTTTGTCAGGCACAAGCCAGGCTATCAATCAATCAATCAATCAATCAATCAACCAATCAATCAATCAATCAAACAAACAATCAATCAATCAAACAAACAATCAATCAATCAATCAACCAATCAATCAATCAATCAATCAATCAATCAATCAATCAATCAATCAATCAATCAATCAATCAATCAATCAACCAACCAACCAACCAACCAATCAACCAATCAATCAATCGATCGATCGATCTGTCAATCAATCAATCAACTAATCAATCAATCAATCGACTAATCAATGAATCAATCGACTAATCATTGTATCTTTCACAAAAAATCCATAACCAATACAGTTCCAAAAAATATTAAACAAGATTTCCCAAAATATTTGAATTTCTCAAACGAAAAAACGCTGTAGGGAAAACGCTAGAAGGGGCAGCAACTGAGACCAAATAAGGCAAATCTGTAAACACACATCAACCTAGCACCAATATCGGCCAAAGTATGCATGCCATTGATCATACCCTATTAAAACGAAGTGCTTCTGGACTTCAGGGTAGACAGGCTGCTCACTTCTATTTAACTCCGTTTGCATACTCAAAAGTGAACCGCTTTTTTTTTAAAAAAAACTACTACAACAATGTTATCATAAATTTGATGCTCTATAGACACTGCCTGCGAGCGCATCAAGAGGAGAATTCTCACAACCACCTCAACTTCTTCTACTGGACATAATCACCTACTGTCTCTCGTGCCTGTTCCTTCTCTCACTCCGATGTCTAGGCGAATAATATCTTTGTTAATTAAAATGCCACCTGTTCTTGTGAATCATTTAGCCTAAGAATCAGAAATATGGCCAGTCTTTTAATGCTTTCATTGGTTCAAGATGTTGGATTGTCTGTACTCCAGGTCTAGATCCCTATAAATTTGCCTCAAGTAAATAGACTTTGCTTATCCCATCCCCCTTCCATCTAGTAACCATAGCACATTCGAGAGACAGTAATAAAGAAAGGACTACTACTTATGTGTCAAGGCACCAGACTTCTGTCACCGCTCGTTCTGCTAAGAGCGTTATACAAATATGCAATCTATGTTTTTGATGTTTCTGATGAAAATCAAAATCATAAACTCGGCTCATCCAAGTTGAACAACGAAGGAATTTTAAGATCTAAATTGACCACCCAAAACCCATTGCCTTTGAGCTTCTTTTGCGGGCAAAGAATGCAGTGAGTGCTAAAAGTTGACGGTAACATTTTGTTGCACCAAGGGCTTTATTGCATAGCCACCAAACTAAGTTCCACATCGTTGTTATGCCGATTAACATATCCAAATGTAAGGTTATAATACAGATATCAATACGAACGCCATGCAATTTCATAGAATCTTTCTATTACAATTTTGAGCCGGGGATGACTGATGTAATCTTTTAAACTACTATCCAAATCATTGTGGCTTCCAAGTTTCTTCTCCTGTTTGAGTTTGTTGAATGTCACCTTTAAGCCTATTTTTAAAAGAGCACTAGTAACTACTTCTGTAGAAAAGGCTTGCATAAGGAAATGCTGGATCAGCAATGCGCGGTGACATTAAAAAATTAGTAGATGCGTCTTTCTGATCATGAGTTTCATAACATTTGTCACAAGTGGCAGCTGCATACACTTACGTAGATCAACTTGACCTTGCACATTTTGTTCTAGTAAGATAAATAGTTGCGCCTATGAAATTAGGAATGAAGATGCATTTCGGGTTCACTTTCGTAAGGCTTAGTTGCTTCGGTGACTTCTGCTAGGAAGCCTCGACTTTGCATCGATCGAGATGAGACAGCAACCAGTTCAATGCAGACAAGGCAAGAGCTTAGATCAGCGGTGCTATCGGTTATAGAGAACACCATTCATGAAAAGGATGTTTTCTCGAAAACTTGTGAAGAGAGACTGGCGAATAGGACTGCCTTGCATTGTGCTCTCTCTTAACTCTATACTTTACTTTACGCCCGACTCAGTGTATACAAGTTGCAAACAATAGACAATAGACAGTACGCAACACCGATATTTCAAGCACTACATCGTTTATCGTTAGTCCGCTGTCGCAAGTCCACATACAAGATTCGTACGTCCGGCCACCAACGCTGTCTTTGCGGATGGCGTTTGAATATAGGAAGGTCGGGCATCCACTACTGTTTCAAGCTGAACTGTTTACGGGAATAACTTCAACAAATTGAGTGTCTGTTGTGATGTTCTTTCAAAATCGTACACCCCATAGCTGCCGACGACACCCGATGTCCGAGGAATTCCTCTTCATGGATCAATCTGCCTAACCAATTCGGTATCTCGTCACTTTGCCGATGACACCAACATTCTGCTATGTCATTTGTCGCTAAAAACTATTTGAAAATTTTTAACCAAGAACGCAGAGAATCTTTTCGAATGGCTCTGCGCTAACAGTCTTTCACCAAATACTCAAAAAACCGATCTTGCTCTGTTTAAGCCTCCTAGCACACTATTTGACTTTTGCCTCACGATTTCATTCGGTAGCACGAAGATACTTTTGTCCAATCAGGTCAGTTACTTGGGAGTACTAATTGACGCATCCTTGACCTGGAAACCCCACATCACTGAACTTTCCAAAAATTTAACCAAAGTTGCAGCGATATTATCAAAAGTTCGGCTCTTTTCGCCACTAAAAACTCTAAAAAGATTGTACTTTACCCGCTGTTAAGCATCTCCCATACGGATGCCTAGTCTGGTGTTTTGCAAATAGATCAGCATTACAGAGTTTATACCGTATACAAAAACGGACTCTGCGAATCATAACCTTCTCTGACTTTCATGACTCGACCTCGAACCTTTTTGAGCAGACACAAATACTTAAACGTGAGGATATAGTTGAACTGAACAGATATCTTTTCTCGTATGACTGGAATTATGGCCAATCGCCATAGTCCCTAAGGTCACTTATGTCTGTAAGAATAGGCCCCAAGAATACCAGAAATAGCGGAGTTAGAAAGCCATGTGCCAAAGACTAACACCGTTAAGTACGGCGATAGATCCTTGAAGTTTGTTGTTCCAAACATCCTCAACAGCCTGATTGACTATGTCATAGACCTTCGCATTAGTAAGGCACAATTCAAACGACAGGTACATGCCCTCTTGATTGCAAAATACTAGGATTTAACATTGCTACAACACGCTAGTGTATTAGCTACTTGCTACATCAATAAACTACTAGACCCATGCTTGTTAAAAACGTTAGCTATATTTGTAAGATTCAGTTTTTAACCTGCGATGTTTAGTAAGAATACCTAATCATGTATTAGGGTCTCTTCTACCCAAATGAGCCTGCTAAGAAGAGCCCTCCTTCCTAATAAGCTATACCATAACTTGGAAGTCCTTTCCGGGCATCCTACTGTACAGAATTTGTTGAAGTTCTTCCTGTGTTGGAGAAGTTTTGAATGCGCTGGATCCATGCATTGCCCTTGTTTACTTTCTCATCCCCCATCAATTCTAAAAATTGAATCTTAACAAAAAATAAGTAAGTAATGGGGTCATCCTCAGCTTTCAATGTTTTTCCAGTTCTTCGTATATTTCTGTACAGTAGGATGCCCGGAAAGGACTTCCAAGTTATAGTACCATCTAAAAGGGGATTCCATAAGGATGGTACGATACCGTTAGGAATTCCAGTGGTACAGCGCAATGCCATTGGTTGCCGAAGAGAATCATAAGATGTACCTTGGACTTCTAGAACAGTCCATTATAAAAACCTGGTAACATTGACTGATTTGCGGATACTTAAAATCGTAATAACGCTGTCTCTTGCTTGTGCATTCACTACGATTTCCATCTGTCTTTCTTTGTCACAGCAGTTCTCCGGAAAGTAAACCTTCAACCTAACCACTCTCCCCCTTCGCCTAAACAACTGCTTTCAGTGCTTCGTCCTGCATGTTTGTCACTACCATATAAAAAAGCTGTTACGCAAGCAGGAGGTTCTGTCGCAGGTTCGCTTGAGTCCTGAAAATACGTCAGCATCCGTCTCTGTTTGGATCCCATCTGACCAATAGATGATGGCCATCAAACGCCATTTGCATCAGATGTGTAGGCCTAAGGCGCTGCTTTTTGTAATGGCGCCATAAATTTTTGTAATCTTCTGTGCCATTCCAGCCACAGCCAGTACCCCATGCTAAACTCTGAATTCCATGCGATGCAGCAAGGGAAGGCTATATAGATGAAGGCTACATAGTTACACAAGTAGGTGAATCTTCATGTTTGCTCCGTAACAGCAACAGGGTGGAAATTCCACAACGGGTTCGCACGAGGGAGCTTCATGATTAAATAGCTTTGGTTTGAGACTCTGCGATTGACATGGTCAATGAAAAGACAGCTCTCGCATTATGTAGCGCCATTAAATGGTGAATACGTGAGCAGCCAGAGAATATAGTCAAGTTATGCATCGATCTAGCCTTTTCAAAAATTATATGAATTATTTAACTGCAAGAGACGCGAGGAAGTCGTTTGTGAAAGGCACCGTCGTTTTTGCTTGGTGAATATAAATGAATTATTCCATTAGTAGTTGCTGAGGAGAAATGCAGAGGCGTGACTAGGAGTGGATGTTTAACACTACACCACGGTAGGCGAAGTCTTGCGATTCGTACAAGATAAATCACTCGATTCTAGAGCGCTTGATGTTACACTACAACTTTCTATCTAAGCCCATGTATAATCTCGTTTCGCTTATTTACTCGCTACAAGCACTCAGTTATTATCGCTAACAGATTTTACACACGTCATATACGAATAGAATTAATTTATGAACAATAGAAAACTGCTACCGAAGGTACGCCAAAGTGGCTGACTAAATAATTTAGAAAAGTTCCTACCTACACAATAACATTCTTACAGTCGTGTAGCAATGGAAGGCCGTGGTTTGACTCATGCTGAATGCAGAGACTAAACACGGTAGGATTAGTCTTGGACAATCAGAAGAAGATATATTTGTGTTGCGTTGTTTCACAATTGCTTCTCTTCGCCATTGTCTTAAACCTTGCAATTTGATACCTCTTACATACTTCTTGAAATAGTCAATTAAGGTACCACGTAAATTAACCTTAAACTATTGCGTTGTTACACCATCGCTTTCCTTCCCCTTAAATCGCTGAATCAGAGTCCTACTTACGATTTGATACCGCTCATGTACTTTTTACAATAGTCGATTAAGAGACCTCGCAAATTACCAGTAAATTTTACACGCATAGCTCTGATACAATGTTAAAGAAAGTAACTACCTACATCAAAACAGAAACTCACGATAGAAAAAGAATCACCACGGAAAGCACACGATTAACAATAACTATGCAAATAGAAGAAAAAGATAATCACATACAGTACTCGCATAAAAATAGTTATGCCCCTTGGAAGGAAGCCTATGGACATACAAGGAAGTACAAGCAAAATAGCGACTCAAATATGTCCTTACAAGAACAGCACCAGAACCGTGCTTGCCACCTACGCAAAAGAAGTGCCCGCAACCCGTTCCTGCCAATCGTCTTGCAAAAAGGGGAAAAGTCATAAAAATCCTGCGTTTCGGATGGATATACCCTCAGATGGCCTTTAGAAGGTTTTCAATAGGAGCGAGTACTGTACTAACTGTAAACATCGGGGGAGAAAGGACGAGCGTGGAGGTGAGTGCCTTTGCAACTGTTCAGAAGCTTCCTTAGCCACTGGTATTTTTTAGGCCTTCAATCCTTCTTGGTGATTGACTTTGTCCTTTGCACATAGATAGCCTTGAGAAGTCATTGCCTCATCATCAAATAATGTTCTCAAGTTGGCGCAGTTACGCTAATAAAAAACAACACATAAGTCCCCCATCATTAAATCTGGATAAAACTGTTTTAGATCTTTCATATAGATGTTAGAATGAGTGTTATTTGCATTTTTTTTTTAAATGTGCTTTGATCGTAAGGTAAGAGAGGACAGCAAAGTATGCTTTTAACTCCGATAGCGTGATCAGAAATGGGTCTGAAGTGCAAACAATCTATCGACTCTATGAGCCACGAGGGCAACAAAAGACTGGTCATGTTTCTGATTCATGGACAAACTGAATCAGCACATCATACGTTAAGTGAAGTGCTGGATGGATTGCGATGTCCATGGTGCCCTTCAGCAAGCGTTCACGCAGACGCTATCAAAAATACTGTTAACAATAGCTCAAGCCAATCACGCTATCATAAGTTCATTGGTTTTTTTATAAAAACCTCAACGATCTTTTGTATAGCAACTTTCCTATGAAAGAAGTACACGTATACCTTATATTCTGCTTGCGTTATCATCAGTTCTGTAGGCCTGCTTGCTGTTTGTGTTTTCAACTGCTCAGCCATTATTTTTATATTGTATGTAATGTGGGTTGATAGCTAAGTTTCTATAGAGAGTGTATAGATGGCAGGAGCTTGTAAAAAAAGTTCGATCAAATATGAACTTGTGGTTAACAGCAGGAATTCTACGACAGGCATTTCATCTATCTTCTAAAACAAGCCCAAGACTGTCAAGCCTCAGCCTCCATTCGCATTCTCAGCTCACGTGACCTACGCTAACAAAGCGTCGTTACGTTAGGTTCAAAGTTTATTTTTATTTTGGTATGATTGTCTTTATAGTTTAATGCACTCTCTTGGTGCATGTTTTTTTGCCGCGGATGATCCGATCATTCAGCAAACATCAATTGATATTTTGCAAACGATAGAGAAATTCTCCAGCAGATGCTAAGCAAACAACTTCATCCAGGAATAGAGTGCCATATGATTTCCCTTTCTCGAGTACTTCACTAAAATTTGGAGCATACTCTACAATATTCATCAGTATATTCTATAACTTAAAACCCTCTCAGAAACGCTATTTTAGTGTAAAGAAGGTCATTTATTTACATCTGTTATGCATGGGCCAAAGAAGACCATAATAAGCTATAATCAATGGCGCTTTAAGACTTTCGAGTCAGTTTTCCAGCATCAAATTTTTTTACTCTGTTCCACAAATGATTTCATAGTGCTTTACAGCTATGTCGACTTGTTTATCAGCCATGATGTCAGTGCAACTAACTTTCTCTTCAAATCACAAAATAACAGCAGCAAATTTATTATTCATTAGATTCAAGTTGACTTTGAGTGATCAACGACATAATCTTTCTCATGTGAAATAAGGAAGTATTATCAGTGGTACAATCTCTTGAAGGTATTCCCCACCATGCTGGTAAATATCGGACACCTGAGAACATAGAGGCAATGGAAAGCAACCAGTTCGACTTTTGCGGCTATCAGATGGGAGCGCTGAAAGTCAGACCTTGCAGAAGAAACTTCTTTGAACTAGTGGGATATTTTAAGTAGGCTACTTTTTCACTTATAGATACCTTGAGGTCCCTTACATTTGCAGATGAAACGGCACCACATACTACGTTCATTCGTTTCGCTCTTTCAAGCTTGCTCGCATACTCCCCAGAGCACAAGCGTAGACCTGACTCCAAATATCGCAGAAATGAGGCTCGTTCAAAAGTGAGGCAGCTTCACTACCAATACGGTACTGTTTTTTTAAGGTAAGCTCACTTCAGCCTTCCTAACTGGTTTGCCATTTGTGATATTGAAACTTACTTGTACACCCCTTTAAGATTGTATTTGACTCGAAAGCAACAAGGCTTTACGTCCCTTGATCACAACTTGGGCCTTTTGTTCTCAGGTGCGTTCAACCAATGCATGGCAGTTTTCTTCTTCAATGCATTGGTTTGTTCTTTTGACATCAATTCTCTAGGGGGTGTAAACATGCTTTCTTACGCATTCGCAAGTAATTAGATTTTTCAATTATTTCGCTATAAATCATTCATGCCCTTGTTGAGCAGCCTTTCTTTGAAGCTATGTCTCCCTAAGGGGAAAGAAAAAAAAAAAAAAAAAAAAAAACAACT
>QQSS02189763.1:0-13261 GCA_003687565.2 Craspedacusta sowerbii | reverse complement strand
TGTCTCTAGTAAAGGTGCTCGTCTTGCACACCTTCGTGGCCTGCCGAAGACCCACAAGAAAGATATAGCCATGAGACATATACTTTCCGCAACTGAAACATACAACTTCAAATTGGCGGAGTGGCTGGACAAGTTGTTGAAACCACTGGCTTCAAATGAGCACATGATAAGAGACATACTTGGTTTCGCTGAGAGCGAACTATGTGGAAAGCCTATGAGGCCAGGTGAAATACTAGTGTCGTACGATGTCACGTCCCTTTTCACGAATGTACAAGTAAATGAGACGATAGAAAACCTTGTTGGCAAAGCCTTTCAAGACGATTGGTTAAACAAAACTCATAGACTTTGCATCTCTCGAGCTGACCTACGCAAGCTACTCCAGCTAGCAGTAAAGGGCCAACTCCTTACCTTTGACGGTGCTTTGTACTTGCTACGCGATGGAGTTAGCATGGGATCGCCGGTTGGTCCACTGATAGCAAATAGAATCATGTGCTACTTGGAGGAGAAGCTACGCCACGAAGGCAAACTTTCCGAGTTTTACAAACGCTTTGTTGATGACACTTTGACAATAATGCCTAGCGAAATTGCGGCCGAGGATTTCGTTTGTGAGCTTAACAGTCTTCATTCATCGCTGTCCCTTACAGCCTAAGTGGAAGAGAACAACGGTATCTCATTCTGTGGCGGGTGGATATACACGACAAACCGGATACTGCCCACATCTTTTCATAAGCCAACAGACACTAGTCTCCTACTGCACTTTCAGAGTCATACGGACGTTTGGTACAAGAAATGTTTAATCAAGTCAATGCTGTAAAAAGCGTATCGTTTGAGTAGCGATTGGTCCGCCTTTAACGAAGAAGTCGAACGTTTGCGTACAACATTTCTAAAGTTGGCCTACCCGTCAGCTTTATTTGACCGGATTGTATTTGACTTTGTCGAAAACTGCATTACCCGCCAGCGTACCTTGGATGACAGTTTCGGCGATGAGACCGTACGATTTGTTATTCCTTATAAGGATGAAAAGAGTGCGCGCAACCTAAAGCACCGTCTAAACGATCTGGCATGTAAAGTACGGGTACCAATTCAGCCAATATTCACGAGCAGAGAAATTGGCGAAAGTTTCAGACCAAAGGAAGCAAAACCAAAGATTGTGAGTCAACAATGCGTTGTTTACAAACTTCAATGTGACCAGTGCGACGCTGGCTATATCGGCATGACAACCCGCCCCCTGCACCAACGCATCGAGGAACAAAGCAACAGTCGATCGCAATTGGTCAACACCTGGCTACTCATCAATTGCCGATCGATTTCGATCTTCACGCCTACTTCACAACTCTGCGCAGGTGTCGCTCCGAATGGGAGTGTCTGCTAATTGAGAGCTTGATCATCGCGCACCATAAGTTCGCCAACTCACTTAACGTACAGTCAGACTCGATTAAGTTGAAGCTGTTTTAGCTCGGCTTCGAAGATGTGACTCTGGCGATGTGTGGTCGCTTGTTTTCGTTTTTCTAGTATTCTTGTTCGTTTAGTCTGAAGATGATCCAAGAAGGGACCGAAACGTCGCAAAAATTAATAGCTTTATCCTTTATCATGTACAAGGCGTATTAAGTAGGCATTTTTTGTTTTCCTTCGACCAAAAAGCGGGGATTTTCCTTGCCATGCTTTTAAAGTTAGCCTACTTGTCAACTTCATTCGAGCAAAATTTATTTTCCCTAGTACCTCAGACATTAGTATGACCAATGAGGTCGTACGATTTGTTAAAATCATCTGCTGGATGGCCTCGCATGTAAAGTACGAGCTCAGATCCAGTGGTTGTATACGAGCCAAAAGATGCAAAGAAATTCAGACCAAATGAAGCGAATCCAAAGGTTGTTAGTCCACTGTGCTTTGTTTAGAGTGTGACCAGTTTCTATCCTGGTCTTATCGAAAGCACACCCGCAACTTGGATCAACTCCTTGCTGAACACAAACAACAATCAAGTTCAATCGGTCGACACCTGGCTACCCATCAATTGTCTAAGCAGTTCTCCTATATACATCTCCACCGCCATCGCACGCAGGCGTCGTTCCATGAGTTAGATGATTGCCTGCAACCATTCCACTTGCTCACTCAACGAGCGAACACCAACAAACAGAAATCGCTATCAGTCGCATTATGGCAAGCCTAGCCTAAACAGCTTCAACAATTAAGTTGAAGCTGTTAGAAGCTGTTTAAGCTAGGCTTGCAATAATGAGATTGATAGCGATTTCTCTTTGTTGGTGTTTTAGTGTTTGTTTAGTCTGCAGATGGTCCAAGAAAGGACCGAAATGTAACACCAGCAAAAAGCTACAAGCGTTAATTTTAAGTTTGAGAACTAATTCACATGACTCATAGGGCTAGCGTTACTTACATTTAATCCAGACGAAGAGACTAGTCAGAGACCTTTGGTTTGAGGATAAACTTGCCAAGCAACTGCTTGGTGTCTCAATATAAAAAGAATTCCAAGTTAATTGGCATTTGATGAGTAAAAGCACGGAAAAAATTGTAACACAACACACAAAAAGCGTTATACACTTGCATATTCCTTTTTCTCTTTAGTCCTCCTTTTGCTGTAGGACATACCAAAAAGTTGCAGACTGCATTGATTTGCAAGGAAAGCTTAATTATTGCCTAAATTTGAGCATTTTGCATGGACTGGAAACTCTGATATGGTACAATGATGCACCGGATTGTCTACAGCTGCGAGTGTGACAATGAAGTCTGTTTAACTGCTTCGTATGTCGCCTGATTTTTTTCCACCAAGTTCTGTATCTCGCGCATGTCCTGTGATTCAACTGTGTTCCTTACTTGTCTAAACGGGTTTTGACGTCCCATTCAATCGGAGGCTCTTCGTTTGAAGAACCCATTTAGTTAATGGCAGGCTGAAACTGGTAATTATTTTGCTTCTCATAATGTCCGACCGTCTCAGACCTGACCTCTTCTCTCGTCTCTCTGTCTCTCCGTCTCTCACGTTTTGCGCCAGTGCGCACAGGTCAGCAGGTTAGTGGATGTGAACATGTTAGAAGCAACCCCGTCCTAATTGATTGCCAGCTCATTCTTTTACTTTCCACAATGTTAGATCATCGCAGAGTTAACCTCAACTCACTGTCTCTCTCTTTGTCTTTGTCTCTCTATCTCTCTGCCTCTCTGTCTCTCTTACTGTTTCTCTCTCTCTCTGCTTCACTTTCTATGCTGTAAGGCTCTCTTATCTTCTTTGGCCTATTTTAGTCGTATTGATTATTTTTTTGTGAATTTTCCTATAACTTTCGTACGGTTGTATAGCAATGGATAAAATTTATACGTGAAGACAAGCGTGGGTCTTGTAAACGCTATATGCTCAATCACAAAAAAAAACATAACAGTGCTCCGAATTTAAAAGGTAATTCCATAAAAAACTCTGTAGTCTGCCGATGCGGGAATACCTTGCCTAAGCTTGGATTAGGTCAACTTGTCATGCGAAGGCCTTGCCGTTCGATTCATGTCCTGACGGCACTTTCGTTGACAATATTTTAAAGTATTCGCCTAAGAACTCTAATAAATTTAAATCGGAACGTAAACCGTTATTGAGCTTAAAAATTTTGCTCCATATAATACATGGTAAAAAAGCGAACTTCAATGACCCATCATGTTGTAAAAAATAGCTCAAAATTCAACCATGTTGAGGACTTCAACAATTTGTGCAAACAGGAAGAATCCTTTCACGGGCTCTTACATATTAATATTGCATTTATTAATATAACAATGTGTTGATACGTCTTCAGTACCTTTGGTACTTAAGTATAATTTTTCTAAAATTGCAATCTCTGAATTCACTTAACGGAAAGAAATGGCATAACTAGTAACATTGATGTATATAACCACACATTTAAGGCAAAGAATAAAGCCAATAATTTTTGTGGCGTTTTGGTCCATTCTTGGATCATCTTCAGACTAAACGAACAAGCATACAAAAAAAAAAACCGAAAAACAAAAACAAGCAGAGCACACATCGCCAGAGTCACATCTTTGAATTCGAGCTAAAACAGCTTCAATCTAATCGAGTCTGACTGTACGTTGCGTGATGTAGCGAATTTATGGTGCGCATAATCAAGCTCTCATTTAACTGACTCTCTCATTTGGAGTGACACCTGCGCTGAGTTGTGAAGTAGGCGTGAAGATCGAAATCGATCGGCAATTAATGAGTACCCATGTGTTGACCAATTAAGATCGACTGTTGCTTGTGTTCCTCGATGCGTTGGCGCAGGTGGCGGGTTGTCATGCCGATATAGCCAGCGTCGCACTGGCCTACTTGAAATTTGTAGAGAACGCATTGTTGACTCACAATCCTTTGTTTTGCTTCCTTTGGTCTAAAACTTTCGCCAATTTTTCTGCTCGCGAATATTGGCTGAATTGGTACCCGTACTTTACATGCCAGATCATCTAGACAGTGCTTTAGGTTGCGCGCACTCTTTTCATCCTTATAAGGAATAACAAATCGTACGATCTCATCGCCGAAACTGTCATCCAAGTTACGCTAGCGGATAATGCAGTTTTCGACAAAGTCAAATACAATCCGGTCAAATAAAGCTGACGGATAGGCCAACTTTAGAAATGATGTACGCAAACGTTCGACTTCTTCGTTAAAGGCGGACCAATCGCTACTCAAACGATACGCTTTTTACAGCATTGACTTGATTAAACATTTCTTGTACCAAACGTCCGTATGACTCTGAAAGTGCAGTAGGAGACTAGTGTCTGTTGGCTTATGAAAAGATGTGGGCAGTATCCGGTTTGTCGTGTATATCCACCCGCCACAGAATGAGATACCGTTGTTCTCTTCCACTTAGGCTGTAAGGGACAGCGATGAATGAAGACTGTTAAGCTCACAAAGGAAATCCTCGGCCGCAATTTCGCTAGGCATTATTGTCAAAGTGTCATCAACAAAGCGTTTGTAAAACTCGGGAAGTTTGCCTTCGTGGCGTAGCTTCTCCTCCAAGTAGCACATGATTCTATTTGCCATCAGTGGACCAACCGGCGATCCCATGCTAACTGCATCCTATTGCAAGTGCAAAGCACCGTCAAAAGTAAAGAGTTGGCCCTTTACTGCTAGCTGGAGTAGCTTGCGTAGATCAGCTCGAGAGATGAAAAGTTTATGAGTCTTATTTAACCTATTGTCTTGAAAGGCTTTGTCAACAAGGATTTATATCGTCGCATTTACTTGTACATTCGTGAAAAGGGACGTGACATCGTACGACACTAGTATTTCACCTAGCCTCATAGGCTTTCCACATAGTTCGCTCTCAGCGAAACCAAGTATGTCTCTCATCATGTGCTCATTTGAAGCCAGCGGTTTCAACAACTGGTCCAGCCACACCGCCAATTTGAAGTTGTATGTTCAGTTGCGGAAAGTATAGGTCTCATGGCTATATCTTTCTTGTGGGTCTTCGGCAGGCCACGAAGGTGTGCAAGACGAGCACCTTTACTAGAGACAAGTTTTGCGACTGGTTTGGGCAAAATCTTCTTGACTGTCTCGTTGAGCTCTTTCTCACGTTCTAGCAGTGAGTGGTAGAACTTGGGTGGGCGGACTCGTGTTTTTGGCGGTTCTTCGCTAACCCTTGCAAACAGTCGAGCTCAATCGGTCAACACCTGGCTACTCATTAATTGCTGATAGATTTCGATCTTCACGTCTGCTTCACAACTCTGCGCAGGTTTTGCTCAAAATGGCAGTGTCTGCTAATTGAGAGGGTGATCATCGCGCACCATAAATTCGCTAACTCACGCAAAGAACAGTCAGACTCGATTAAGTTGAAGCTGTTTTAGCTCGACTTCGAAGATGTGATTCTGGCGATGTGTGCTCTACTTGTTTTTGTTTATCGGTTTTTTGTATTCTTGTTCGTCTGGTCTGAAGGTGATCCAAGAAAGGACTGAAACGTCACAAAAATTATTAGCTTTATTCTCGTCTTGAAGATTTACCCATCGAGGCTCCTAATTTCCTAACTACACATTTGTCGACGTAAAAACGTTGTCAAAAGCAAGAGGGGTTGGCTTCTTTATTCATAATTCTATCTACAGTGGTACTTAAGTGCGACGTGATCTATGATTTGGATCTGAAAATCAACTGGAAATTGAACAGCGCAGTTGTTAAAAAAATCTGCGGTTGTATATATAAACATTCCGATATGCGTCTCAAGATTTCATGAACTCGTTTTTGCACAGGAAATTAAAATTTTTTCTCCTTGGCAAGGAAAAAAAATTTATTTTCTTTACGAGGGACCTAAATATTAAGAATACTGATTGCCTTGTGATACACGCGATTTTTATCATGATATCATGTCCTACAGCTTATTTCAGCCTCAAATTCTTCAGCCTTGTCGCGTTATTCATCGCTCAAAATAACTCATAGATAGTACTTTTACAAATAATACTATTCCGATCATTTTTCAAATTTTTATCTATTTATTCGCTATCGAAAATATTACAAACTTGGGATAATATACTTCGTCATGTATACAAATAAGACAGTTGCTATTAGTCCAGTTTACTTGCTTCTGGACATGGATCCCCCAGAAGGCCGTGGGTCTTTTCATGGGGCACCATTAGCAGAATATATACTCTATATGGACTTTTCCTACGGTTTAAATAATCAGTGTTTATAGGAAAGCCCAACGAAGGAAAGATACCAAGCTTATGAGGCAACGGTGGCTTCGGCAGTTTACCTGAAGTGGTGTACCGTTGCTTCTAATTAACATGGGCAATCTTTCCCGTAAATGCTAAGCAGGAGAAGGGTGTTCTGGTTTACGAGCATTGCTTAACTGGCAGTTGCTGAGGTAGTGTAACATTTAAATATACTTATTGTGTGACTATCAATACTGGTGATTTTGACGAGTCTGCTGACCCGTAAAAGTTAGACGAGTTTTATGAGAATAACGTAAAAGAATGAGAATTTTCAACGAACAGATATTGCAAGCGTCTTCAGGTTTTCAGTATGGTAATGATGGATATGATGACTCCAGAAGAAATTTTTTGGTCTCCTTGTTGCTTTTAAAACGATTCCAGATATATAGCCCACGTATCATAATACTGAATTTTTTATGGGTAAGAGGAGCATTTTCCTTATACCCATACCTGGATAGTCTATTGTCATATGAATGGTTAGCCTTGTGAAAACTCTCTTTATGGAGTAAAGGAAGTTGGTCACGCTTGTGCTTGAACATAAAAACAAGAGTTTGCAGCAAATTAACTTCATAGACATTAAGCATATTTAATTGTGTCATTAATGGTCTGGAGTGTTAGGTTTTATCGGCATGCATGATAATCCGTGCTGCTCTTTTCTGCAATCTGTGAATTCTTGACAACTTTGTTGTGTGTGTTGCTGCTCATGCTATATTTCCATACCATATGAAGGGATGCACAAACGAAAAGTAGAATGTTTTACTTGCTTCTTGGCTAAAGTATTTGCCGGGCTCATGCCAACAAGCCTATACCTTGCGAAATTTTTTTTTTAAAACAGCGGAGATGTGTTTGCACCAATTTAAATTTTCATCCAACATAATGCCTAAGAAGTTAACAGAGAAGCATCGTTTAATTCTGTTTCTTTCTTCAATTTCTCCAATTCACAATCTTTACTGACTATCACCTGGTAAAGACTAGAGATCGTATTGTAAAATTTGGTCGGTGCTATAAAAATTGTAGAGACGAAAAATTCTCGGAGAAAGTTGCAAGGCTCGATTGGCCGTACAAAGCTAGCAAAACTTGGGTCGTTGATGCCCAAATGACTGGCTTCATATAAAAACAATTATTGATATTCTTGACGTATTGGCTCCTTGGTCATCCGTGGGGCCGGATAAAGAGTCGAGGACAATTAAA
Organism: Craspedacusta sowerbii; assembly: GCA_003687565.2. Classification (NCBI taxonomy): domain Eukaryota; kingdom Metazoa; phylum Cnidaria; class Hydrozoa; order Limnomedusae; family Olindiidae; genus Craspedacusta; species Craspedacusta sowerbii. Next base: position 5,398 of record QQSS02189763.1, on the reverse strand, counting down.
TCAGAATCAAAACAAACGTGTGGCGCTGAGCGAGCCGACAGACAGGCCGAGTTCCACCACTAAAACCACGCGAGGGAATTTAAAACAAAAATTTATTCATGTACTTAATACTTGAGTGAGAAGCGCGACCTTTAACAAACTATAAAGTTTCGTGTTTCTTTTCGTTGATAAAATGCATACGCGGGCATGAATAAAAAGCCTCGCGGGCAGGATCTGGCCAACGGATCATACCCCCGTCTTAAATCCATGTCTAAAAGAGATCACACCTATGGAAGATTCTTGAATGAGACAAATCTTGAGCTTAAGGAACGCATGTACTCACTTTATAAAAAGCATCGAAATTAAATAGTCTTACTTTTGCGAAAAGGGAAAAAAAGCTTTTCCGTCACATTTCCAACAAAATAGCGTTAATATATAAAAGACTTGGGATGGTGTTAAATACATAATCCAAACCTCACGAATAAAGTCTCACAAGACTGTGTACATTTGTTCACCTTCGGTGGACCACCGAACGTTGGCGTCACTTTCGGCCAAAGACGAAAGCAAACCGAATGGCAGCTTATCAGTTTCCACCGAAACCGAAAGTTGTTATCTGTATATAGAAGTTGCAAGGCTTGATTGAACGTGCATGGCTGATAAAACTCGGAGTGCTGATGAGCTACCTTTCTTTAAAAAATTACTGATGTGCTCGACATAATTGCCCCTGTGCATCGCTTAGCCCGTAAAGAACTAAACCTGCAGAGAAAGTCCAGGATCACTCGTGGTTTGCTTAAATTGAAGTCTGAAAGAGATCGCATCTATAGAAGATTCTTGAATGAGGCTAATCTTGATCTTAGGGAATCCATGCACTCACTATATAAAAATTATCGAAATTTAACAGTCTTACTTTTACGAAAAAGTAAAATACTGCATTTCCGCGCCTATTTCATAATAGAAAGACTTGGGATGGTGTCAAGCCTAAAATACAAACTTTGCGGAGAAAATCGCATTTTAGACCTAATAGAATAACATCAAATGGTGATGATATTTCGCGCCCGATCAACATAGCAAATGCCTTTAATGAATACGTTTCAGCTGTCAGTAAGGGAATAGATAGCAAAATACCTACTGCCAAGCACGACTTCATTTTCTATTTGAGAGGCAATGTAAGAAACAGTATGTTTCTCTCTAACAAGTCGGCTGATGAAGTATCTAAGATCATTGATAGCCTCCAAACATCAAAAGCTTCTACACCAAATAGCATTCCTCCTCGATTATTAAAAATAGCCAGTGTTAGGATTTCACACCCGTTATCGTACATTATCAACCAATCATTTTCGCAAGCTTGCTTCCCACCCTGTCTAAAGTTAGCAAAGAGCATCCCGGTGTAAAAATCTGGTTGTTCCAACTTGTGCTATAACTATCATACTATATCACTGCTTTCAAATATCCGTAAAGTATTAGAGAAGGCAATGAACTGGCGGCTGTACTCGTACCTAGAAAATTATAATATAACTTATGAATTACAGTTTGGATTTCGACAAGGCTCTCAACGAGCTATGTCCGCTGGTTGAGCGCATCTAGCAGGTCTAACCCGAATAAAGATAAATTTGTTGCAGGAGTATTCCTTGATTTACAAAAGGCCTTTGATACCGCCAATCACGCATTCTTCTCAAGAAACTAGGACACTACCGTATTCGAGGTCACGAAAAAGACTGGTTTACTTGCTTTCTAAGAGACCGCAGGCAATCCGTGAAGATTGACTCAGCTGATCCTGCAACCAATAACGTAGAGTACGGCGCTCTGCAAGGCTCTGTACTGAGCCACATGCTCGTTTGTTGTATATAAATGACTTGCGATGTTGCCTTACAAATTCTGTTGCTCTTCACTTTGCTGAAGATACTAACATCCTACTAAGTCACTTCTCACAAAAGCTAATTCAAAAGTTTTTAACGAAGGATCCAAAAATTTTTTTGACTGGCTTCGCTTTAGTCGTCTGTCACTAAATACTAAGATCTTGTTCTGTTTAAGCCTACTAGCAAACCAGCTGACGCTTGCCTCACGATTTCCTTTGGGAGAACAAAGATATTTTTATGGAACAAGGTCAACTACTTGCGGATATTAATTGACGCATGCTTGAACTGAAAACCCCACATTGACTAACACTTCAAGAAATTTAGCACAGCTGCTGCACTCTTGTCAAAGATTCGGAACGTTGTGTCGCTAAAAACTCTTAAAACCTTATGCTTGAGCGTCTTTCAGGGACACCACTAATATGGATGTCTAGTCTGGTGTTTTGAAGGACAGTATTAAAGTGACTATGTGTATACAAAAAAAGAGCCCTTCGAATCATTATCTTCTCGAACTTTCGTGACTCCAACCTCCAACCTATTTTGTTTTCTTTTTTTTTTAAGTTTAAGACATCTTTTTTATGTATGACTGAGATTATGATACGTTTCCATATTTTCTTCAGTTATGTCTACAAGAGAAGTCCCAAGAGCTACAAGAAATGGCGGCATAGGATACGTTCACGTGAATGTGGAAGGACCGGTGTTGCCAAAGGCTAGTCTTCTTTGCGGCGTGTGACGGAACGGCCGGATTGTCGACGACCTGGGGGCCGATGGGGCTGTCGACAAAGGCCCAGAAATTCGTCGTTTTTGTAGCAGAGCGGCGGACGTTGTAAATTAATATTATTGTAAAAATTTTTTATAAGATGAGTTCGAAATTTTTGCGAGAGTAGAGATGACAAGAGAACGTCTAAGTAGTAGTTCTCTTTCGTCGTCGGGAAAAAAGACACTCTATCCCGAAAAAGAGGAAGGTGAATCAGATCAAGGCTTGCTTGTTCTGCATTAGGGACCCGTTGTGCATCTAGGCTTTGTAGTTGGGACTTAGGACGACCAATCCTTTAGACAGGCCGTATGTGTGTGTGTGTGTGTGCGCAAGCTTGCGAGTGGGTGGTATCTGCTGGGGATAGTGACGTTTGTGACAAAAGACGAACACCGTTAAATACGGAGATAGGTCCTTAAATTTTCTTGTTCCTAATATCCTCAACAGGTTTTTCGAATTAGAAATAGACCATAATTTAAGCAAGTCACAATTCAAGAGACAGCTCCATGTACTTGTATCCATGTACGCTCTCGCGATAAAACTAACTGCTTCTCCTCAAACTGCCTGACCCATGCTTGTTGAAAACTATTTTTGTAAGATTTCATGTTTTTAGCTACGGTTGTATTCGTATCGTGTTAGGGGCATCTTCTACTTCGTTAGCTCTGCAAAGTGAAATGAAGTGAAGCGAGTATATTTTCTCAAACAAAAGCCCTGTCACAGATTGGAATACTGAGAAAAGAAATAATTAATAAATCCGTAACTTGCGCTTGCAAAAAAAAAAAACTGAACTGCCATTCAAACATTCGAGCATCTGTTTAAAATGGAAACATCCTCATAGACGGAGCTAATATGATTGGGACGTCACCATTTCATAATTAAAGGCAACATGAAAAGTTGGTTTTATGATAGAGACGACAAGAATAGGGTACGTCAGTAATCAAATTGAGAATCAAGCATTCGAGATATGCATTCAATAAATAAAAAAATAGAAAAGATTTATAAAAACCTCTTTATTAGATACAAAAGACGTTCGGTAGACCCATAGTAAAGAATTAGAGTAAACTTAAGCCTATGGTAGAGTAGATAGTTAGTGGCAGCCGAGAAGTTGTAAGCGCAAAAAAAAAACACAAACTTACTTCAACATTGTCAAACGCAAGAATGATATTACATTAACTAATAGATGGTATATGGTTTAATCAAAATCGTTGATCACCAACACAGGATGATCAAACATAAGTGAGCTTATCAAAATTCAACCTGTTAAAAGCAAAAACTATAACTGATCCGCTAATACTCGCAGCTGTTGATAAACAGATAATCTTCGCTCTAACATTTCCTTCCTATAGACTGTTCTTGAGCTGGAAATAGTTGGAGAGTTCGCTAGGTACCAATCTGGGAGAATTCTGTGGAGGCTGAATCCGTGTGGGGCTGAGGAGTTGCAAATCCGCTTCTTAGCTGCAAGGGTCTGTGACGGAAGCGGTAGAGCAGGCACGTTACGAGCTCGGTGACAGTTACGCGACCATGCTCGGGTCTCCTTGTGCAGGTCCCGTCAAGAGCTGCGAGTAATTTTTCAGGCTCTTGCTCGGTCGAAGATGGACCCGGATCTCTCTTTCCGTGCCTGCCCGCACAGGTCAGTTGGTTAGTGTATGTAAACGTGTCATAAGTAACCCAATCCCAGTTGATTGCCAACTGAAACTTGTAATTCTTTTGCTTTTCGCAATCCGAGACCTTCTAAAACTTAATCCCTATTTACTTTCTCCCTCTCTGTCTCTCGCTCTATCTTTGAATTTGTCTATCTTTCCACCTGTCTCTCTCTCTCTCTCTCTCTCTCTCTCTCTCTCGCACATGTCAGTTGGTTAGTGTCTGTGAATGTGTAAAAGCAACCCTTTCTGTCTGCAGAGTCTACGATCACTGGCTGTAAAAGCGCAACACTAACCGTAGCCGTTTTATGGCGTTGGCAGGTTGGTGAAAAAAAATCTACGGGTATCTCTTCAGAAACTATTACGGATTAATATTAGTAAGATAACTACTCTGCGGATTTTGCGTTGACGCTAGTAGATACAGAGGTAGGTTGCTTGTCATTTCTGGCTGTGGTACGACTCCACGGATGCGCTTTGAAAACACGGTCAAATCAAAGGCCCTATGCATGACACATTCGGTACCGCAGGCTTTATCCAACTGCTCGGCCTACAGCTACAGCTACAGCTCTGAAGCTTGCAAAAACTCAGGGGTCTCAAAGCAAGGTAAACTCACGCAAGCGGGGGTTTGGGTAGGCTTGTTGATTGAGTTTTTGTTATCTGACCTACTCGTACTCCGGCTGGAGACGATATCTGTTGAATTTTTTTATTGCATTCAGCCACGTGTGGCATACTAGATGCCTTCACAAGCCACACGTGGATGATCGCTTCCAACGGAAAGATGAGACGAGAATGCATGTCAGTTCATGCAGCTCACAGTGGCAGGGAAAATCTTGAGCTGACACCCCAAGCCTGTTGATGACCTTTGCGCTCGTTAACCGCAGATGTTGAAGGATAGAGGTAATCGTGTTAATTCTAGGCCTATGGGTATATAGTAACTCTATGCCTACAAGATTCCCCGTGATTAATAGCAAGGATAATGCGCTTTTCAAAAGTAATGCTGCTTGGTATTTGAGCATAATCTAAAGTATATTAACTTAGTACATGACGATGGCTTATTTGGCTAGCATGAAATTGGGAGCTGGTGGTAGAACTTGGGTTTAACTTCTTTTGTCGCAGGAATTGCAATCAACGTACAATATCAATATATATATATATATATATATATATATATA
>QQSS02189752.1:0-13262 GCA_003687565.2 Craspedacusta sowerbii | reverse complement strand
TCCCTTCTGCTGGATTGCTTCACATGGTGCAATCGTGTTTGCACAATCCATTGCAACCATGCAACAATTATTCAACATGAAGCAGACGGGAGCAGTACGAATTAGTGGCAATTTTAAAATTTTGATCAACCCGTATTTAGAAGTAGACCTGTACCCGATTCCTCGAATCGAAGATCTTTTTACTAAATTGGAGGGCAGGGGGAGTCTTACAAAACTGGATCCTGCTGAAGCGTACTTCCAACTGGAAGTGGACGAGGGCTCGAGAAACCTGATCATAATTAATACGCGCAATGGCCTGTATCGACTAGCGTAAATACCATTTGGTATAAGCTCTGCGCCAGCGATTTTTCAACGAACGATGGATTGCATCCTAGAAAGGCTGAGCGGAGTGGTCGGTTATTTTGACGATGTATTGGTAATTGGAAGAAACGATGACGAACATTTGCGAAATTCAAAAGCCTTACTTGCAAAGTTTTAAGAATTGGGCGTTCGAATCTGTCTCAAGAAATGTAAGTTCATGCAACCATCGATTAATTTCCTAGGTTATACGATTGACGAGTATTGTCAGCATGCAAGCCTGGACAAAGTGAAAGCCCGGTTTGGTGGTCAATTATTTGGATGACTCACCGGTAACCAGTGTTGGGCACGTTACTTTTAAAAAGTAATTAGTTAACGTTACTAGTTACTTCTTCTGAAACTTAACGAAGGCACTAACGGCGTTACTCCTCAAGGAAAGTAACTAGTTAGATTACTCGTTACTGAAAAAAGTAACGCCGCTAGTAACGTCGTCAGTTGTAACGCCGTTAGTTGTAACGCCGTTACTCCCATCACTGACAGGCAGAGACCACGAGGGAGTCCCACCACTTTCTGGACTCCCCACTTCATCCACTAATTTAAAGTTAATTGAGAGTATCGAGCTGCCATGAAAGGCGAAATCTTTTAATTAACGTAACCCATGAAGCAAAGGGCAAGTATGCTATTGGCCACTAAGAGGTCGCGAACGAGTTCGTTAAAAGAGAAACACGTAGTAACGGTTACTTAGTAACTTTAACGGCGTTGTAACGGCAGAAAAAGTAACTAGTTAGATTACTCGCTACTGAAAAAAGTAACGCTAAAAAGTTACTCCCATCACTGCCAGTAACAAGTAGCATTATTGCCAAAGCGACGGCTGCTGATCCGATACTTCAGAAAGTAATGCCCTACGTGGCATATAGATGGCCGGAGGAGAACCATGATACTGGCGATTTCGCGCCGTTTTTCAATAAGCGACTTGAACTTACGCAAGATCAGGGTTGTTTACTCTGGAAGCTGCTCGTCGTGGTTCCGGAGATGCACTGGAAGAAGTTTCTGACCAAGCTGCATCATGGACATCCGGGACTAGTCAGAATGAAGAGCTTAGCTCGTTTGTATTTGTGGTGGCCGAATCGAAGAAACCGTTGCGACTTCCCCCAAGTGCCTGTCATCGCAACCGGCACCTGCCGAAGCCCCAGTGCACCCATGGGAGTTTCCAGCAAAGCCATGGCAACGTATGCACATTGATTTTGCTGGACCTCTGCACGAACGTGGTTAATAGCTGTTGATGCAAGAACTAAATGAATAGAGGTCATGCTGGATCCCGAATTGGTTCGCCTGCACAAATGCGTCCGAAATAATTACTCTGACGTCATTTAGCACTAGTGATGCGCCTTCAGCTATTACCAGCCAGTATAATTGACATGGCGTCTCTGGCTCGTAGGGTGACCCCCGGCATTTCTTAAAAAAAATCCATTGCCTCGTTGCGAATCGACGCAAGCTGAAATCTGTAAGGCTTCCAAAAGGAGGAAAGACGTAAAAAAGAATTCTTTTTTTACAGTATAAATTTGCTCTCGTAATTAATGATGGTCTTGCAATGGATGGCTTACATGCTATCAGGTAGAGCAACTGGATCGTTTATTATTTCCCGCTCTATTGCCTTTTTCTTGGTGTAAAATAATGCGTCAAATTTTCTAGGATTTTGAATCATATTTGTGTCTGTAGCCACAAAACATAGTTGCTTCTTGTTATAAATAAACGAGTGAATTAGGTTGCCCGCGGTTCGACAAACCTCAGAGCACGTATTGCGCCCTGTTGCAAATTGAAACCAATTACTTGCGCAGAAAGGCGTAAACCACGCAAATGCGTTGTCAAGTGGATATATCCAGGTCGGAGAGGAGAGGAGTTTGCAACAAAATTGACTCAAGCTAGACACGTCAACAGAGGTCTTGCTTCTATTGATCTTGAGAAGACGAGTTTAAAATGCTAGAGCTTTTTATATATTAAATGTGTGTCTCATCATTAGATTTCATAATTGCGCTATACAAAATTACGTAAGTAAGGCACAACAAATTTCACCAAATGTCCCCATATCGGAACTGGGAGACTAACTCCACAAAAATTCATCACGAAAAACAATAACATAACAAGAGAAAACGTTAGGCCCACGGCGAGTGCTAGAAGCTTCAGAACTTGATTGTTCACATGCTCAGGATAGCAATAGCTTATCATACAACATGTCTACGTATAACAGGATCGTCCCTGCTTTCCGCATCGGTTAGTCAACCAAGGGTTTGAAATGCCACTTTTCGGTTTAAGCACATACAAATTGTACTGCGGGAGGCAGTTTCAATCACGTGGAAGCGCTGTGTCCCACGGCTGCTTAAACACCTCAAGTAATGAAAAACAAAGATAATTATAAAAAAACTACGGCGCACGCAAGTCAGCATCAACGAAAACCAGGATAAAGCAACTTCAAATATTGTTGCGCGCAATAGTACATCAATACTCCACAGATAATGGAATCTTTCTGTGTGATGTGGTTCATAGTCACCACACTTAAATTGCCCGTGTGGAACTTTTCGGCGAACAAAGCTTTGCCTACATCAAACGCTTGAGCATCTGAACCCTCATTGTTGTGCATTGGGTTGATTACAACGATTTTGCAATCTTTCACAAAGATTGCAATCGATAGCCAATGCATATTGCTTGGATCATATGGCATGATGATCAAAGTCTTCGAGGCAAGATCTTCATTTGCCCAAAGACATGACATACTTCCCCCACGCGCAACACACAGGGCTTCACTTGATCCACAGTATAAAACAGAAGAATAAATTTCAGTAAGGCGAAGCAAGAAGGAATTAATTACTTCGTCATATAGCCAGCCTTCATGTAAACTTGAGTCTTTTGCCTTTACACTTTGAACGGTGCTTATAGGCAGTGTCGCTTCTAAGGACAGCAGTTGTAGCTTGCTTAAACTGTGACACCCGTTTTTGATGATTACCTGATCAAGCTCCAGATCGTGAACATCCGGCAAAATAGAATCTTTTACCTGTGTGGAAAAAAACTTCCGACAGAAAATTCCTTGGTATCCATGTTTCCGCACGATCGGCTACCATGACATCGGCTGGAGCATCGATTAGCATTCACTTCGCACTTGCATTCTTTGCTATAACAGCTAGATCTGCATCTGCATAGATATATGTGACTTGTGCGCTGTACCAAGTCTAGCTGCTTCACAGAGGGTGATGATTCTTCCCGATGCATCAATTGGTGGAGCCCCTGGATAAGGGAGTAGCTGAGCTGCAGAAAACCAACCACGAAGAGTCCCAAATCAGCACGCAATTCGGTCCCTCTTCCTAACCGTCCCCGCTTCCCTCTCCACCACTCCGGGCAATCGTCGCGAGTCCCCCTTGGCGCGATCGGCTTTCGGAACCATTACGGACACAGCTTGCCCCACTTTGAAGGATCGCACGGCAACGTTTCCGCGTTTTTCGGAGTGTCTACGCATTGCGACAGCGTTTCGAACTGTTGATTGGTATGCCGCGAATCGGATTCGCTGGCGAACAGGTGACAGCGAAAATTGCGTGGAGAGATCTGAAGTTAAAACTTCTCTGGAGACGTCATCAAGGGGAACAACACGTTGAACTTTGTGACGTGATCAATAACATGCCCAATCATCTTAAAGTTTCCATCTGGTTAGCCACGCAAGTCGATTAAATCAACCTAAAGTCGTTAGAAGTACTCCATATAGCTAAGAAGCTGAAACAATTTGCAAGTGCCTGCAGGTTAGGCCGGAGTTCATTTTAAGAATAGAAAAAGAAATAAATCCCCATAAATTTTTTTTCGTCAAAAGTTCAATTCTTCTATCGCGCCTTAATTGCCGCTAAACGAACCCTCGAGACAAACGGGTCAATCAACTCAGAAAATGCGTTATGTTAACATCGAGTCTAAGATAAACGAAAGCAGTATAAGGAATTATACACAGAAATTCTTTGGCTAATAGTTTATAACAAACAAAAGTCCAACTAGGCAGTAGGAAAAATTATTTGTCACCTGAAGTCGCTCTAAAAACTTCGCTGAAATAATTGGACGTAGGGGTTCAAAAACATTCTGAAAACGCTTTTCCGCGCAGATCATGGGCATTGACTCACTGAAGAGCTCCAGTGCTACACGTGATACGCTGCTATACTCCGCTTGGACCTATGAAACAAACACAAGGCGCTAGATATCTTATTCGTACTAGTCATTTCGATAGTTTGCTGGGTCCAAGAAAAGAAATGTGTTGGTGCAGATCAATAGCGCGTATGAGCTTTGAATTTACAAACAGCACAAAGCAATCGATTTAATGAAAAATAGCGTACTTCTTCAAACACGTTTCGCCCGCCTTCATGGTTGCATCGCTCGTAGTGAAATTTAAAGATGACTTCAAATCTGTCCTCAATGCATGCGACTCTTCGGAGCTGTATAAGCGATACCTTAAGAAACAAAAGCCTTGCATTGAAAGAGGATTTTACGACGTGGATAGCATATTTATTCTGAATACTTATTCATTCTTTTTATATTTTTATTCTATCGTACTTATTTAGAGTATTTATTCTTCATTGCGTTTTGCATTCATTGTGAAAAATATACATATGAAAACCATTACAAAATTCTATTAAATTTTTGTTTCTTGAAACATTTTGTTAATAAGTATAGCAAAACATTAGCGCAAAACTTTATAAGTATGGAAACTACTGAGGCTATTACTATTGTATCTTTTCATATCAACTAACCTGCAAGATTTTTGCAAAAAATGTGCGTACATCCGACTTAATTATTAAATTTACTTGTTTACAATTGCACCTTGAGGTTGAATTAAGGTTTATCCTATTCGCTCGCCTTAAGTCAAGTATATCCCGCTAAAATATTTATATGCAGTTCATTTCATATTAAATCGTTGATAATTAACAGATAAGAAAACAATTACAAGATTTTACCTGGCTGCCTTTGGGTTGGGCGTTGTCAGAACTATTTGCTTCTTGCGAGCGAACGCACACCACTTCTTCGGGAAACGGAAACAATTCGAACTGGCTATCACGAATACAACGACGAACTTTTCTATTATTTTCACCTTTCCAGCTTGAAGGACTCATCAAGAAAGCATGAATTTCATTAAGCTTATCTCTACAGATAAGGCGAGAGTTGTGCCGTGTATGCTCTTTAAGTAATGCATTAAAACTTGCTCGATGCTGTTCTACCTTCCACAGCTCAGGAGTACAGTTATTTCACTGTTACGTAAGTGTACTATTCTACCAGGTGTAACCGTAGAGACTTTACCCGAGGGATGCAACCTAAAAAGCCGGGAAAATTACAACGCATATATCTCATATAATATGTTACACAAGGCCACAAGACATCAATCTGGCAACTTAAAAATATACTTCAAAACAGAAACAAACTCAATAGCTAAGCATGGCAACGTAGTGACTGAATAAACCGGAAACGCGTCCAATGGCCTCAGAGATCAAGCTCTTGTGTAATGTTTTAGGCTTGATCGATTGTGCGGTTCCACCTCGGGGCAACTCGACTCACCGAAAAAAGAAGTATTCACTGCGATGGCTCACTGGACCCCTCGAATCTTTTTTAAGGAAGCGCTAACAATAAATAAATTAAAACTCACCAATCGTAAAAGAGTTTCCACAATGAAACGAGCCGTCAAACATGCCGCAACAAATATATTGAGTAGAAATGTCCTGTGCTTAAGGGAACTCAAACAGTGCACTAAAACCAAGGCGATGCAAGTAAATCTTACCTCCTTTTTACTTTTTCCGGTTGCCCGGCTGCACCAGCGAATGGGTTGGCGCCGTTATCTTTGAGAAACTGCATTTGCAGATTACAATAATATGATGCCCAGGCCCAGGTGTGTGAAATCAAAAAAATATTTACATACATTGTAGGCATACATGAGTGGTGTGAGGGTGATCTGTGTTTGGGCTGTTGCAGTCCGTATTACCAAAAAGAGTTAATAGTTATAAAGTTTCTACAGCGCGTTACGGCAGTAAATGGAAAATTATGTCCGTAAATGCCGCAGGACTCACGCTGCAATAATGAATGTCCAAAACGGGCGATAAGGCTTTCAAACTATGATGAAACGCACGAAAAAGCATGGTGTATGATACGCTGGCCTGTCAGACGCCAAAGGAGTTGCCTATAATAGTCCTAAGTATAGTCCTGGTAATTCGCGAGCTACAAAAAAGAACAAAAAAAAACGACCTGGGACCCGAGAAAGTCGTAGCAAAGCGCTGATAATAAGGTTGAAATACGCGGAAAGTCGCTTGCAGTAATGGGAGTCGCCTTCATTTCGACTGCGTTACATAGATCACAAGCGTGGAGAGTTTTAAAAGCAAAGTATCTCGAAATAAAATGGGTGGGCTGTATATCACAACAAAGTAAGACGTAGGTAAGTCTCTGATAAAAATCTTACCTCCTAGCTGTATCGGTGGATCAGGGTGAGCCAGGCATCCAACGTGCCCAATGACAAAACGAGAAGATACTAGCATATATAAGGACTGGCATGATCCACAAAATTATTCCTGCCCAAACTAGGACAGCCACTAACAAAAAATACAAATGGTCTTTGCCCACACTCTGACGCGCGAATCCGTTCGGCTCGGAGAAATAAAAATAAATTGTTTTCCTAGTACCGAAGGGCATGTCATAACCAAAGTGAGGGGAAGCTATGACACAAAACATCAAAGACAAGGCTACACAGGGAAAACACCGAACGCTGGACACAGGCATCCGATCAGGCAGTCATTACAGATGAGTCACATGCATGAAGATCACCCCGCCCCAGTGTAGTGGTGGTGGTCTGAGAATCCAAACCTATAGTTACTTCCACAAAAAAATTCGAAATTCCTACCAAGCCTTAAAAGTATATAGCTATCCAGTTTTTCGGCTAAAGAGATGTCGTTTCCATTGAGTAATAATCTTTCTTCCAATTTTACGAAGGTTGTAATGCGAATTCAACAATGAAACAAATGTTGGAAAAATGTCATTAATGTAATACATGTGACAAACTTTAAGATTGAGACCATAAACGAACTTTTTATCTAAAAACAAGGAAATTGAACAGAGGAACGCACGATTCGCGCGTCTTCCCCTAGAAGTGGTAGGAGGGCAGACTCTCATCTAATGTGCAGAATCGTTAAGAAAAAGCTACAAGTTTTAAATTTTGTGCTCCACTGCCCAAATTCGTTTGCATGAAAGAAGCCTTAATTTGGATAAAGTAGTACACCATGTTATATTTACTCGTCAAATGTTGCTTCCTTATGTGCTCTGCATCGTCTTTGCCATATTTCGTATAAGGCATACGTGACAATAGTGTTGGCAATCCTAATTTCAGGCTCGGTAAGTAAAAGTTACCAAGCGTAAGGTGGGGTTCCCTAAAGGCATTGAAACCTGGTGTTAACCTCAAGAAGACTGGCTCCTTTCAGCAATATGGCTCGAGGTATATGGCACTCGACAATTACCTGAAAAACGTCTTATACGCCGGCTTACACAAGCCGGCATGAGAGGTTTTTTTCAACCTTTCTTCCCATGAGTTCACAGTTGGGATGCCAGCTTGCAGCCATGAAACAAGTTTAATGCCACGAATTTTACGTCGGAAGCAGAAAACGAAAGTTGATCTTGCCGGTAAATTCTAAGCTCTAGTGATGCTGATGCCCTGATATTGTTAGCCAGACATAAATGTAACAGTTATAAAGATGTGACAACTGCCAGGTTTATTTCCATGTACGATAAACCATGTGCTTTTTGGCAGCTCACATAGTCTTTTCAAATGGTTATGGGTCTGTCTCTACCATGGCAGATAAGTAAATGTACTTGGGACCATTTTTTTGTTGAAAGCCTGCGACTACTCGTATGATATCAGACATGTATCTGGTAACTCTTTCATGAAACATGTCATTGAAAACTGAAATTATCTGATTGATTGTAGCCATCAAATGAAGCTGGACTTGCTGGAAGAGCCATTTCAGGTAAAGCTATTAACATGCAAGCCCTGGTGATGCAGAAATTTAGCCAGGATCATGTTAGTTGATTTTCGTGTGACACAAATGCTGCAATACTTGTAAACCATAACTATAAGGCTGGGAGTGTACTTCAACGAGAGCATAATAATTAGTGATCCGCAACTACTCCTGTCTTCTGAGCACAAGGAAGCTGCTATATCGTGTATGCCAGGTATCCTTCAGGTCAATTAGCAAATGCCTTGAAGTGGTGCCATGTCATTAGCACTATTTTTTTAACTGTTGAATCAAAGTTTTTGGTCTTGAAGGATGGGGATGGCCAGTTTAAGCGAGCATGAATTCAGAAAAGGAGCGTGCAGGACCTGCAAGCTGATGAAGACATTGTTTGTGTTTTATCAAATCCATTACAAAGAGTTACTTGAAAATTCAACTAGTCTGACAAGAAAATCTGCAATCAAAATAACTGTAGCAAGTGTTCAAAAATGAATTATGAAGTTGCACAACAGGGTCAGTAGGCAGAGGAGATAAGCAAGGGAAGCACTTGAGACAGATCAAGGTTTTTTCTTCAGTCACGTTTATTTGATCAGTTGGGTTGAAGGTTGGGCCTAAATTTGAGCTCTTCATGTTCGCTCGCGGCGCTGGTCCCGACCAACGAAATGCACTTTAACACGTAAGCCACGCAAATCCGATGCAAAGTCTTACTATGCCGGCTGGTCGAACAGTGGTTTTCTCGAAAGATTTGAACCGGATACACATCTTTCTCGCTCTTCCAACTCGCCCCGAAAAACGTCAGCAAGTTCCCAATTTTTCGTTATGGAATCAAACTTCCAGCTTATGATTAAGTTCAACTCCGTTGGGAGTTTGCTGACTGTGATGGGAAAAAAGAATGTTCCGCTTATCGCGTGCGCCATTCCTCCGGTTGGACATGGTTAATTTTAGTAAGGAATCCATATGGGAGTCGACAATCCTTTGACGGTTTCCAAATCTTTGCTCTATAAGGTTCATCATTGGCGTCAGTTAGCGCCAGTACCCTAATAGTTCTTTCCGCATCTCCTTTAACATAACTTTTTAAGCAGGGGAATTTTTGGACGGGAGAAAGGTTTAACTTCTGGATTGCTGCGACAAACGAATTTTGAAAGCGGGTATAAGCCTTTGGATGTCCCGTGAATTTAGCTATTTTTAATCGGGGCATTTTCACAAACTGAGCACACGTTATCTCTGACTTAAGCATCGGTCTACTATTCTGCATTAGGGTGCTTTCTTTATCTTTTGCTAAGGCCTTATCAGCTTTAATTTTATGAAGTAATACTTGCGACTGCAAATCATTAGTCTCTAATGCCTCGTTCTCAAATTCGCTTTCATCTTCTAGAAGCCCTAAAATTCCTCATCTAATGACAGCGTGCTTATGCTGTCTCCTCTAGGGAAAGCTTTAGCATAAGTAACTCCGCACTGTCTATCTTTTGTTTACTTAGCTTCTCGTCAATGTTGGCTAAAAGCTTCGTTGCGTAGCTTTTATGTCCTGCTCGTATTCTTCTTACTGATCTACGATTCTCTCTATCTTCAATGATTTTGGGAACCTGTTCGCTAGCCATTTTAAATGGGCTCGGTGGACCAAAATGTTGTAAATCGACTCAAATGCCAACGCCAAACGGCGCAAACGATACAGAAGTTCAAAACCGCAAGTTCCAGCACACTTCGATCAGGTACACAGATTATCAACACAGTAAATAAAGCATCAACTTGCATACAGGCACGGCACAGTCCAAACAAGATCAAACGCGTCAGCATACAAAGGCCTACTCTTAATCATCAAGTCTGCTCAGTCCTGCAAAATCTCAGAATCCGCAGAACAAGTTCTGTATGTCTGTTAGGGCAAGACGTTCCCTATCTACAAGTCTAAATCAGAACACTGATAGTTATCGTTCATCAATCGTGAACTTGAATCCTTACGAAAACAAGTGCATGCTCGACTCTCAAAAACCTACATAGATCTTAACTTTACGGTCACTTCAAGAAGACTGACTCCCAAGCTACAACACTCGAAACTTCATTGCAGAAATGTCATAAGTCACCAAACTTCACCGCGTATGCAGGCAATTGATACAATTTGTACCAGTTTCTTGAGATCGCCTTCAGACACCATGCACATCATGCTCCAGGAATGGTTAAGGAAGTATGTGCACCTATCGCCACTGCCAATCCCTTCAAGTAACTATTTCGGATTCTGCAAAATGAACATCTGTGTTAACTTGGCACAAAGTGTTTGCAGCTTTGACGAGTTCCACTGGGAAGCAGTCATGCGCGTTCTGTCTTTGGTTGGAAGGTAGAGGATGGCAAAGATGTTTTGCCGATTGGCTAAGACAATAACCAAGACTGAGCACCAACAAGTCAATTGCTCCATGTTTCTTTTGTGTTTGCGAATATGGATCTTTTTGGAACTGTGGACAACGCTCCTATCGTTACGTTGTTTATTATAGCATTCCTTGCTTGGAGTTTGTTGTTCTTTAACGAAATTCAACGAAGTAAACAAAACCTCCACACACACAAACGAGTTTACTGCGATTTGCAAGGATGATTCGATCATGAGACACAGGGAAGCGTTGAAGGGTTTTCTTTAAACATTTGACCAATTCAGAAGCGCCACTTCAATAACGATCAGACGGGAATAGTTTTACGAGCCTTAGCACAGAGCCTTTATTCTATTTTTTTGGCAGGGCAAGTCTCACGCGAAGTCGACTTAGTATTGATGTGCGAATGAGCCAGAATAAATTCTGTTAGCTTATGAAAGAAACGCCATATTTCTCAGTTTCGAAAAAATTGAGCAACACATTGAAATGTGGCTGTCCATCATTTGCCCCCCTGCTAGGTTGACGTCTTTTGTGGATGACGCCTAACCCACTTAGTCTGACCACGTTTTATGCTTGAGTGTTACGTGTCGTTAATTGATGCGCTGTGGCTCAAAGTCTGTTCTGCGATTTATTTATTTATCATTTTATAGTTCTATCAGCGCTTATTCTCCCGCCATACATTGACATTAATTTTCGTGTTTTGTGTAAATTCCTTTTGCCTTTTCGAATTAGTATTACCTCCCCGAGTATTTGGGCGCTTCCGCTCGACATTTAGTCCAGTCTTGCATATCTCCGTGTTAGCGTAAATTTATTTACAAATTTTCTTTCCGCATCGTAACTATACATCGTAATGATATACTATGCTATATCACGTTTTGGTGTAAAAAAAATTTGAATTTAAAAATGTTGCATTCGATCACCTGGTAATGCAAGGTTGCTTCTGAGGTCGGGATTTTTTAAAGGATAAAACGTTTTGCCAGTTGAGGACGTCCGAACCGAAAATCGGGACCGAAATGCACAAGGTGGAGGGGTTGAAATTTGCCGAAAATTGGTGGACGTCTTTTATGGATGACCCGTAAGCATTCTTGCGAAAGTGCAGGAATGAAACAGGAGCGACAAATATTCTTTTACTCGGGTTTGGGTTATGATAATCAAACGAAAAACCAAGGGAAGTGAGAGGCTAGGTGAGACAACAAAAAGTACGGATCAGTCCTCGAAGCCATAATAACGATAGATCTTGCAAAGGTTTCATTTGCATCTACACCTTGCTTGAAACGACGATGCCTTTGAAACACACCGCCGGAGAATTACATGTGATCAAAAGTAGGACATTTTTATTTGCAATTTGCAATAAGCGGTATACACACACACAAAAAATCGAAGTTCCATCCCATCCCGAACCATAGCATTGGCCAATACTGGGCCAGTAGACATAATTTTTCATTACTCCGGGACAAGGAGCGCATCACTGAACACCAGCTGTTTTTCAAGTGACGTACTGCTAAGGCTAAGTGAACCTACGATACGAGCAGAGGGGTTGAACACGTTACCGCCAGATTCCGAGCAAAGTGCTCTTCACAGCGCCACGGGTCCGCTAATCCACCAGGCTGCCATTTCCACATTTCCATACACTGGCTGTTTGGTTTTACCTTTGGACCTTTGCCTAACTGTATTGCGTGCAAATACATGGGCATTTCTAATACATATTGACGGACGAATACAAAAAGAATGCTATGACATAAAACGTAAACGGTCGATAAGATGCATGCGACGAGAACATTTAGCTGCTGATGGAAAACACGATAAGGAATTCCATTACATGCGCATCTCACATAGTCGCAGCAAATGTTCCACGCAATATAAACAAACAAACAAAAAACCATGAACCACACTATAGGCGTTCATAACGAACTTGTTTTTTTTTTTTTGCACAGAAGAAAACTATTCTAGTACAATGTTACGAACTAGATGGCCAAGATCAACGCAAGCAATGACGACCGAGCTCCGTTTCCTGATTAGATAAAATTTATATCGACTTTCGCTAAGATTCATGCCTAAATAAAAATGAAATATGCACCCGAAAACACCTTGGCAGCGCACACCAAATCGGAACAGCAAATTACCGTATTTTCCGCACTATAAATGTCATATAAAAGTGTAATTTATAATTTTAAAAGTGTAATTTAAAATGTGTGCACTTAGTTCAAAACTCGGCAAAAGTTTGATATTACCCTATTTCCCTCGAAACCAGGGACATGAAACGTGTACGGAGTACGCTGGCAGCCCAGTGATCAAAGACTATCACATAATACGCATGCAAACAAAAAAGTGGTTTACTTGCAAAGCGTGACATGGGGCGCGTTTCAGGGATGACAATTATTTACGATACAAAAAGTAAGCATGTCCGGTGACTGCACTTACCACTTTTGTTTCTTTAAAATTCCTCGTAACTTCTTCTCATGACGCAGAGGTATGTTGCAACCATGCACACCGATATCACTCCTTACGTCCTAAAAGAAAAGCAACATATCATGTATGTATGTATGTATGTATGTATGTATGTATGTATGTATGTATGTATGTATGTATGTATGTATGTATGTAT
>QQSS02189751.1:0-26981 GCA_003687565.2 Craspedacusta sowerbii | reverse complement strand
TAGATAGATAGATAGATAGATAGATAGATAGATAGATAGATAGATAGATAGATAGATAGATAGATAAATGGATGGATAGATAGAAACATAGATACATGGATTGACCGATAGGAAAAGGAAATCGGTATATTTGTTTGTATACAAATTGGTAGAAATGTGGATCGGTGGAGTGGCAGAAAACTCCCGAAGTAGCTTCCTTCTGATGTTTAGTTTACATCTACACCACTTCTGAACACCAATGTTCGGTAAAAAGTGCTGCATTAGATGTTGCAAGGAGGCATTCAGTTTCGGGTAGAGAGCTTCTGCATAACCAAGAAATAGAAGTCAATACTACCATTGTGGTTCTAACGAACATTCCCAAACGAATAAATGTGGACGAGCTGACTGCCGTATTTACGTCGTTAGGAAAAACAATTGGTAAGGTAAGTAAAGAAGCGATTTCCTGGAAAAATATAGTATAAAAGTATGATGAACTAAATTGAAATTTCCTTAAGTAGACGTTTTCTTGACTTAAGTAAGTCCTCGTCTTTTGATATTAAAGTACTCGTTGTTTACATATTATTATTTTAAGCATTCGTGAGTCTATCATAACTAGATTAGCATATCAGTAAGTTATGTGTTGTGTTACATGGTTTGATTTTTTAACCTGATAACCAAATGTAACTAATAGGTTCATGCACAAGTTTCACTTTCGCGTTTGAAAGCATGAGGCAAGAATTCCTAAAAATAAGCAAAAAGAAGCCATCTGACGTGAAAAGATAACATACATAACATTATAAGAAATTGTGAATTTCCGCTCTATCATTTAAAGAATGATAATAATATCAGTGTTAGCAATAAATCAACTAATTTATTGTAACTAAACAAGTAAAATGGCAGTAATACTAGGCAAGCTACTTAATAAATAAATTACGAGAACGATAGATAAATGACACTGTACTTAACAACAAAATAATTATAGCAAAACAGTGTCTCGGAGAAAAAAGAGTATTGTAAATCAGCATACACCAAGCTAAAAAGTCGATGAATTATTTATAAATAGTGTTATTGGCGGGAATTCAGGAACTAATGAAGACTTGAGGGCTAATTGAGCACGTGCGTTTCCAAAAAAAACGAGTGCTGTATTTAATTTTTCATTAATAACTACTAACCTGGTCAGTAACTTGTTGATAATTTTGTCCATTGCTGGCTCAAGGTTAATTATAGGCGTATATGATGTTGGTAGTTCAATTGCAGTCTTGCAGTTAAAATGTATGCTGTCAGTAACTGTGAAATATACAACAAGAATCAATTCAAGACAAATGTCCTTCTTTGTGTCCACTTTCAACGAACTAATGTCTCTACAAAACTAGTCTCGAACATGATTATTAAATTAACGTGTCTTATGCGTATTGCGTTTTCTCCTAAGCCGCTTTTGAAATTTCCTTTCAGTTCCAATTTGCATTTGCTGGCATGGAGCCGTTGCGCTATGGGTGGGTCGAATACGACGACCTAAGAGACGCCGAGGCTTGCGCCAGACGTCTGTCTGAGACATACGTCGACGAGAAGATGTTGTGTGCCGATCTTCTACCCCCTTCTGATCGAGCTGACCTCATGCTCACTAGCTGCCCGACTGTCTGCATAGAGAATATACCCGCTCACATAGCGCAGGATGGCACAGCAGTCCGCCAATTCCTCAAAAGATTCATGAATGCGTGGTTGGATAATGCCATTGCGTTCTACCACGTAAGCACATACACGATTTGCTCTGGCAAATTTATCTGCGTTCTAATTTTATGTTGGACTTAGTACCAGAACAAAAATTTATTAACGTCAATGACAAAAATGAAAAGTTTCTGACAGACGGCAAGAACTACTTTGAAATCAGAGAGAGTGTTGGTATCCTGATTCCTTCCACCAGGAAGATTTAGAGGAGTTCATAAAATAGGTTTCACTGAAATAGATTTTACTAACACATATTCCTCGTGGAAATTCATTAGACCCCGTTGGCTAGAAATCTGAGCAATTCTGAGCAATTCATTCTAAACAGTGGGTGTCTAGAAATCTTCTTGAATTTGTTATTAATGACCTTACGATACTCTTGACTTTTCACCTTACGTTCCTTATCTTATAACTTTAAACTTATTATTTTCCTGATTTTATTATTTTGACCTCATAATTTTTATGATTTCATTATTTTAACCGCATTATTGTTATTTTTTGCACGCATGCAAATACGCAGCTTGCTAACTTTTAAAAAGACTCGTTAATGGCAAGAAAGAGAGAAAAACTGATTGCTTATTAGGTATGTTAGCAGGTAAGACAGATTCGATTCCATCACCAAATTTTGCTTCTAGGCCGAGGCAATACTGAGAAATGGCCAAAACACCGTGGTCGTCATGTTGGACCTGAAGACGCGAGAACAGGCGGAACACGTGTTCAGGATACTCGACGGATTCGTGTTCTCACCTTCTGAGCGTCCTCTATCAGTCTTCTTCTCCCTACCTGGGCACTCTGCGCTGCAGGCATACGAGAGGTGTGCCGAATGGGTTCACAAAAGGCGAGGCAGTGCTCACCCAGCAGGACAGCCGAGTGCGTCACAATTCCATCCAGATGTTCGGCACGAAACACCTTGCACCGCACCAATGGCTGGCTTACCATTTCCTTACTCCGGCATACCCGTCGCATCGCAGGTGATTTCCGGACCACAGCAAGCAAGTGGTCAGACTGCCCTTTCTATGACTGGTAGTACCTTCGCACAGCCATTTGGGCCCATCCATGCACCTAAAGATTGCCTCGATCGCATGCTACAGCAGCCGCAGCAACAACATCAGCATCTACAACAACAGCAGCTGCTGCAGCAACAGCAGCTGCAATTACAACAGCAACAGTTTATACAGAAGCTACAGCACCAGCAGCCGCAGCAATTACAGCAGCATCAGCTAATGCAACATCTGCAACAACACCAACAACAGCAACAACAACAACAACAACAACAACAGCAGCAGCAACAGCAGCAGCAGCAGCAGCAACAACAGTTACAATTACATCAGCAACTGATGCATCAGATGCCAAAGCTAAACGTACCGATGCCAGTCCATGTAGAAATCAATGGACCCACCACGAGGACTATGATCGAGTCTACTATTCAAGCTGGTGGTACATCTCCTAAGCACTCATCATATCAGCAGGTACCTTGTAGCGAGAAGTGCCCACCATTCATGAATCCTCGCTCGATGCAAAGCGATGAACAAGGCCACATGGGTAAGGGCACTAGCCCTAATCAAAACTCACCCCAGCTAAACCAGCAGCCACCACTTCCGTGCCAAGTGGAGCAGCCACAATATCATCCGCGCAATCAAAATAACCAATGGAAGCAGAAACAGCCATGGAAACCGTATAACCCAGCTTACCATCGTCATGCTACTCCCCCACAACCTCGCTGGAATTCCCAGCCGAATAATCAATCGCAGCAACAGCCTCCTAACGCGTGGGTTCAACGCAACCATCGACATACTGCGCCTCAAAAGTGGGGCAACTCGCACTTGCAGCCACCACAGCAACAGCAACAGTATCAACAACAACAACAACCACAACCACCACAACAACAACAACAACAGCAACTGCAGCAGTCACAGCAGTCGCAGATTCCAATGCATAGCCAGCCCCTATCGCATCATGCCCTGTCGAGTTGGCAGTCTAATCCATGTTCCCTGCTCGGCCGTAAGTCCAACCACATAGAAAACCAGCAGCATATCCTAAGTCAACAAAGGCCGCATTCGCCAACGCAGTCGCACCCGCCCAGCCAGGGCAAACAGAACGTTCCTGAGTGGCATCAGACGCAGCAGTGGCAGCATCAAACGACAGGAGCACGAGAAGATCAAAACGTGTGTCTCGAGCATGATCAACATAAGGAGCCTGATAACCAGCAGAAGGTACTGCAACTCCTCCAACCGCAAGCAAGTAGCAGCGCAGGAGAGACGATAAGGATAAACAATCCAGAGACGCGGCGACAACCCCATGACGTAAGAGGCGACGAGACCAGGTCTGTGGCGCGTGACGTGGCTCAAGCGCAGAAAGAGAACACAACTCTTTTCGCATGTCCTGCCGCTGAAGCTAATAAAGCCAGCGCAAGCCAACTAACTCCAAAGTCAATGCTCGATGAGCCAGTTTCACTAAACGAAACGGAGCGCATGAACGTGAAAATTTTGAAGGCTATTCTCGATGGTGGCGAGGTTGAAGAAGCCTCGAGGAATCGATGGACTCTAGTTAACTTCAGATGGATTCCAACACGTGAGAATAATGGCGCACGCCCAGACAGGGTTCGCCTAATGAGAGGAATGACTCCGGAAGAGCAAGTCGAAATGATGGAAAGGGAAAAATTGGAGAGCAGATCTCGGGCTGCAAGCGCCTACAAAAACCACATGGCGCTGCAGCAACAGATTCTTTCTAATGCGAAGTTGAAGCCAGTGATGGAACAACTTCAGCAGCTAGACGAGCAATCCTTAGTATGTAAAGCAAGCAGTTCCAACAGAGACGTTAAGGCGGATTCTCTCAAAAGCATGGAAAACCCTAGCAAAGACCGCACGCAAATTTCATTACTGCAAGATGTAACAGACGATGAACTGGAGCAGGCAAATATCCAAGCGCGCCGCAATAGGGCACCTCGATTCAGTGGTGGTCGGCAAGAATGGGAGCTCGCACCAGGGAAGAAAGTGGCTAATATTCGCAAGTATTCCGCACTGCGCACGCAGACCAGACTCGACCCCAAACCTTCCGAGGCTCAAGCTCCGTACAAGGCGCTCACTCGACATCAAAGTCCTTACCAGCAAGCCGTTCAAGCACCAACCATGAGCTCGTCAACCACGGAGACGAGCAAGAACATGGAAGCAGCTAATCTCGCATCAAGCAATGAACACGAGACATCTTTGCAACTCGACAACATGACATGCGGGCAGAAAACATCAGATGCGACAGATGCAGATCAGCACACCAAGCGAACCATATCTAATCAGAATTCAGGACGATCCTTTAAAGCTGAGGACGACCAGCACTGGAGCAGCCCTTCTTTAGGAGCTGCACCTGAAACTCCCTCGGAAGAAGCGCAAATGGATTTCAAAGTTTCTGTGAACCCCCTCGGTCCAATCGTAGGTCGCATCGGGCTTAGAAGCAGCGAGACTACCATGACAATCACAGATAATTCAGGACGGCTCCACCGAGATTTAGGAACTGTTGATCCGATTTCTTCGAGACACGGAGACTCGATGCAATTACCGACACTAGCTGCTCTTGAAATACATAACCAAGATGAACCGTTCGCTAAAGATACGAGCGCCAAGTCCTGCGCGGAACTACTTAGGAACGTCGCAAATGCTATCCCGATCGAACGAGAACAAGCGAGTCCCGTTCGTGATTACCTGAACACGCATTCTAAAGATGGTGCCGCTTCATGCCCAACTTGCCCGGCAGCCGTACAAACGGACATCCTTGCGGCGTTTCTACATCTGTCCAAGCGAGATGCTGGTTTATTAGGAACGTATTCTTCGCCAGAGTCGCCACCGAAAGTAGGTCAGACCATTAAACATGTGGTTCTGAGCAAAGCCATTTCATGTCCGGAGGCAAGTCGAATCCTGCCCTTACTTAACTTCGACGGCCTGGAAGGGAAGCCTTTGCCTCGAAGTTCGTTTGCCTCGCTAAGTGGGAATGGTCCGGAGGAGCAAAATCTACAAACTTCTTAAGAGCAAATGATCGAGCTGACATTGAATGACTAAGATTTGCTTTGCACTCATTTTGCGAGGGACCTACGTAATCGTATATTTTATTAAATTATCTTACTTCAATAATAAATAGCATGAAATGATATAATTACAGCAATAACATGGAACTAATTTTTGAAGTGAAATTCTTAATTGCCCAATAATTATGAATAGATTTTCTTTTCTCCAAAAAATAGCATTAAGCGAGTCTCCAAATATGACAGCAAGTAAAGATTATGTTCAGCCTCGCGACAAAACGCCGCTGTGGATAACGTGCAAGATTCAAGAATATCTGTGACAAGCCAACTTTCATTCCCTGCGGTACGCACTGGCCCGCTTGCACTCACGAGCCCTTACCATCGATGCATGTGTATATACACATAGATACATAGATAAATACATATATTTGTATATACATATATTATATATATATATATATATATATATATATAGAGAGAGAGAGAGAGAGAGAGAGAGAGAGAAAGGGGGGCATGTGGGTGCATGTACATGTCTTACCCAGTGCTAGCATATATACTTTCTGTTTAATACGAAGCCTGTGCCATTAAGACAAGAGAATGAGAACAATATTTATCATACATTTTAAATAATATAAGACTTCGCCCAGCTAACCATGGAAAAATAAATCCATGGTCCAGCTAACCATAAAAAAATAAATCCGTTGTCACCAATACGTCGCGAATTTAAAAAAAAACACAATAGAAATGGATTCTTGAAGCGCACAACCAGCGCTGAAAAACTTGCGGGAGCCTTTCTCTCTACACAAGAGAGCTCCTTGATTTTATAGAAATTTCATCGTCGTCGCAAAGCGGTGGGCTCACAAAGTAGGCAGATGCTTCCCGGTGCCTCCCGTACTTTTTTACCTAACCAACCAGTCTGTAAATTGCGCTAAGAACGACCGGGCGATGAAGAAGGTAAGGCTGCGATGCAGAACTACAACCAGTGAACTACGTCTTTTTGACTGAACAGACATTGAAAGCATGCCGGTATTTCAGCTCTGATCGGGAAACTGCTGGAGGCCACATTTGCTTCAGACAGCTGTTGCCTAACCTGCGGTCATCCTATTAAGGAAATGTTAGGTCACAGCAACCAATCCTTTCTATTTCTGTCACACTGGACTTTTGACTTCAGGATAATGAATGATACGCGTCTAATCTTTAAGTCCCGCGTGATATGCAAATGAGCGGTGGTGAATTATTCAAGTATCATACGAAGCCCGGCGCATAAACACCTTCTCTTATTATGCGCAAAGCTTTGCGACCGCTGCTCACAATGCACTAGCTGTCTTTACGAGAAAGGAATTTCATATCCTGATACTTTCTTATTCTTTTGGGAGCTTCTTCCACATCAACCTCTTTCTTTCATGACCGGGATTGCTGCTTTTCGTATGCACTGTCGATTTCTTTACAAACCATTACAACTCGCTACCACGATTATCAAGGTTACCGTCAATACTATTAAAGGCTACTCATCTTACTGCTACACCTTAACAAGGACATTCGCCGACTTTCTATAAAACTCAAAAGCCATTAAACCGTCAAAACCATCCTCTGAAGGCGAGTCATTATAGAAGGCGATTCAGACAACGCCCTACCTAGCGCTCACTCGACACCTCACACAAGCACCATCAATCAGAGAACGCCTTAAGCAGGGCATCATCCCATCACGGATAACTCTAATTATCATAGGTATGGCGCTGAGTGAGAAGTTAACCATCGCATTTTTTGTCATGTTCCTCCAGGATGCATGAATTAAACTTACGCAAATATGCATGAGAAAAAGCATGGGTTTCCCATACCAAAACGCCAAACACAAAAGCACGCATTATCAGGAACCAGACCGAGATCGCCACAAACAACACATTTTTCGTACAAAAACGCAAGAGCAAAGCAGATGGATTAAGGCTAGTTCTTTAAAATTAAATAATAAAACTGACATCAAATAAATAAAAATAAATATGCAAGAATGGTGAATACTCCAAGTAAATACTCCAAGTAAATATGCAAGAATGGTAAATACTCCAAGTAGCTGCAAAGCCACCTTGCACATCGTGCAACGAGCCTGACAACATATAGAAACGTCTTTTAGCGCACAACTAAAACAAGCCCGCCCCCCCCCCCCCCTTCGATGGCACTCCAAGGTTTTATCAGAGCTACATATAATTTCTGAAAGAACTCACTAACTCTGGGCATCCCGGTCACAAGTAACCCAACAAACATTAAATACGATCGTCATTCCAGAGCAACGTCGCTTGAACAGTAGCGGCATAATCTTTCAGAGCCACGGCGCACACCGAGCAACAGTTCAAATGCAGTCATAAAAGCGAGTGCAAGGAAATGTCTGCGAATTTCTGAGACGAAACAAAGCTATTTACATAATTTATACAATCGCAGAATGAAGACCACGTTGCGAACGGCTTTTGCACCTTCACAGACATGAAAGATAGGTCTCCGAATCAAGTCATCAACTCGCCATTACGGACTCTCCTCCGTACGACCGAACTTAAATACGAGCGCACTAAAGATGAAGAGATACAATACCACTGCTACCAACAAGACAGAACATTGAGCTAACCAAGACGAAGGCACCTGAAACATCGAGAAAAGGTCGTCGGCATAATGATTAACACAGGGACCTCACAGGTTGCTATGAAAGCGGTTGTGACTTGCTAGGCTACAAGAACGCTCATGCAACGAGCGAAGAATTGCCAGGACCATTCTAGAACATGGATCCTAGCAGCAAGCGAGATCATATCAGAGCAAATCACGGTTACAAACAAAAACGAACACCAATGCCCTGCAATTGTTAACTAATTTTCCGAAGAGCATTCTCTTTCGACCACTGAAAAATGAAATGGCACCAACGAAAAATGAAGACAAACCTGAAGAAGATTAAGGCATTCTGAAGGAATACGGCTACGCCAGGCCAAGCGTTAGATTCATCTACAACAAAACGTTTGAAATTAGGACCTTCGATGGGTAAATCATCAAGGCAAAGAATTAAGCTAATAATTTTCACGACGTTTCGGTCATTTTTTGGACCATCTTTAGATTAAACAAACAAGAATACAAAAGAAAAAAAAACGAAAAACAAAAACAAGCAGAGCACACATGGCCAGAGTCACATCTTCGAAGTCGAGCTAAAATAGCTTCAGCTTAATCGAGTCTGACTGTCAGTTAAGAGAGTTGGCGAATTTATGGTGCGCGATCATCAAGTTCTCAATTAACAGAAACTCCCATTTGGAGCGACACCAGCGCAGAGTTGTGCAGCAGGCGTGAAGATCGAAATTGATCGGCAATGGATGAGTAGCCAGGTATTGACCGATTGAGCTCGACTGTTGCTTGTGTTCCTCGATGCGTTGATGCAGGTGGCGGGTTGTCATGCCGATATAGCCAGCGTTGCACTGGCCACATTGAAACTTATAAACAACGCATTGTTGTTTCACAATCTTTGGCTTTGCTTCCTTTGGTCTAAAACTTTCGCCAATTTTTCTTCTGGTGAGAATTGGCTGAATTGGTACCCGTACTTTACATGAAAGATCATTTAGACGGTGCTTTAGGTTGCGCGCACTCTTTCCATCCTTATAAGGAATAATGAATCGCATGATCTCATTGGCGAAACTGTCATCCAAGTTAAGTTGGCGGTTAATGCACTTTTCGACAAAGTCAAATACAATCCGGTCAAACAAAGCTGACGGTTAGGCGCTAACTTCAGAAACGTTGTGCGCAAAGGTTCAACTTCCTCGTTAAGGGCGGACCAATCGCTACTCAAACGATAAGCTCTGTACAGCATTGACTTTATTAAACATTTCTTGTACCGAACATCCGTATGACTCTGGACGTGCAGTAGGAGACCCGGTGTCCGTCGGCTTATGAAAAACAGATGTAGATAGTATCCGCTTTGTCGTGTTTATCCACGCGCCACAGAAAGAGATACGATTGTTCTGCTCCACTTCTGCTGTAAAGGACAGCGATGACTGAAGACTGTTAAGCTCACTGAGGAAGTCCTCGGCCGCAATTTCCCTAGGCATTATTGTCAAGGTGTCATCGACAAGGCGATCAAGACAATTGGTTAAATTAAACTCATAAACTTAGCATTTCTCGAACTGACTTGCGAAGGACCAACTCTTTACACTTGTCGGCGCTTTGCACTTGCAACGGGATGGAGTTAGCGTGGGATCGCCACTTGACCCACTGATGGCAAATACAATCATGTGGCACTTGGAGGAGAAGCTAAGCAATGACGGCATACTTCCCGAGTTTTACAGACGCTTTTCGATGGATTCGATCCTTTCGAATTCCAAAAGGATAGAAGAAGTCCACGTCAACATAGCTAGCATTGCCACAACTGCTCCAAGTGCATCAATAGAGGAAGTAAGGTAACCGCCCAAAATAAATCGACACGAATTCGACATAGAGAGAAGAGAATATAGATTCGATTATAGGCGACAGGAGTTTCTTTTAACCATCAACCTCTATTACTGGAAGGTTTGTGCGGCCAGGAATTAAATAATGCACAGCCAGACTCACATGAGACTTCCCACAAGATGTGAAATCCACCACAAAAATTCTCCTTTCTCCTTTTTTGTGCGGTTGTCAATTTAAGAAAAGGTAGCTCACATCAGCAGTCAACTGAGACTAAGGGAAAAGTGTGCATATTGGCTTAGATTCAACTCATCAGAGATTAAAACCGTTTGGTAACCTTAAGCTGTGTTGTTCCTGCCAGCTCTCATTTAAATACAAGTTTTCCAGCACAATGGTCAAATTACTATACCACAATGGTCAAGGAGTTGATTTGGCCAAAGATTTAACACTATCCAATCTGTTTCCATTGCCGCTTGCATTTCGATAGATGAACCAGTATGTATTCCAGTTGCAGCATATGTGTGTGCTGTTAAACGCAAAAAAAAAAGGATCCCCTAGCACTTTGATATTGCGATTTATAGCCTTTTTCTTTCCCACAAGAACGGCACTAACCAGGATTTCAATGACAACCTGAGATTGACGAACGAGATTGACCAACCAAAAACAAATGAGAACCATCAACTGAAGAAAATGTAGATCAGTCAAGATTCTTGGCAGCTGTCAGACGCCAGACACATAAAGTATCTAGATCTAACTGAATACAATACGTGGCATGGTTTGAGTAAAACGCTGACCACTTCGCTAGGAAAGCAAGGCAAAAGCATCAAGGTCAGAAAATTGGAAGCCTAAAAAAGATCCTGACAATAACATGGCAAGGGGGCTCGTAAAGAAGGAATTTGCAGATCGACACTCTCACAAACTTTTCGCACTCACCTGCAACCACATAGGATCCAAACAATATCCAACACGATCCAATAAGGCCACCAAATGCAAGCAAAAACCCCAAAAGAAGCCAAATCCTTGACCCTAAATGCCAGCAATTGATAATGATAATCAGAGCACACTGAAACGCAGCAAAATGTAGCACATAATGGAATACAGAATGCACAAACCTAGCCTTGACATTAACATTGACCCAAGAGGCACAAACACTTGTAGGCACATGCAATCAGCATAACAATGGTTAAAATTTTTAAATGTCATTATCTAAAACATAGACTGCTAAAGCACGAAACACATAAGCCCCAAATAGAACACTCATAGACTTTGTAAACAGCGATGGGAAATAACATAAAACAAAATATTAAGTAACAATAAAATAAAATAAAATAAATTAAAATAAAATAATTTCAATGTATTCCAGGAACTGAATCAATCTGCACCAGTTTGTCCTAAGCACCCAGATTCATAGGTGTCTCCTCGAACTTGAGCATTGGATACAGCATTAATCCTGGAATGTAACAAAAACACTTGAACATGCTTATACAAAAGCCTTCTCAAATAAGCAATGCCAAACAAGACTATGTAACAATCATGCTAGATGCACTGTCCCAAGTTATAAAATGTCTGTTACCTGTCCAAAGCCTTTAAATTATTTACAGAATGAGGTTAAAAATACTAGCAAGCACTTACATAAATAAAGCAACAGTTGAAGCCACTCCACATGCATGAAAAGCATTGTTCTTTAAGGGATCATTTGCAGCTGCATCAACAATTATCCACCAACCAATAAAGAACTAATTGAAAAGTGAGTAACAAATTGGTTACAAGAAACAATTTCCCAAAACAAAAACAAGAATGGTACCAAAATCTCATCAAGACCTCAAAAACCGTGTGTAAGTTTGGCTGCTTTTATGGGACTTCACACAGAGATATTTCATGAACACGGGTTAATCAGTGCATTTAATTTAATTGGCCATCCATAAAAATTCTGTTACCTGTCCTTAGGCAACACAAAACTTAAACTATTCTTTCTGCAACATTGAATGACCACCTGGCAGTGACTTTTCATTAAACAGCAAAAGCTAATAACCCTTGCTGTAAAGGCTCTAGCATTTACCACAAGCAATACCTACCAGTGCACCAGATGCAATTGAAGCAATTTGATTTCTTCTCTCAGACAAGTCAGGACAATTGACCTGGGGACAGTGAGCATCATCAAGGCAACCACTCATTTTGATGCTAGCAGAGCATCCAAGTGTCAGCGGCTTAAAAAAGCTACTCTTATGCTACTCATTGATGGAAAAATAAATTATCATATAAATAATAATTTCCATTCAAAGACTTTAAGCTTAGAAAATGTCAATAACACTGGTTCTACAAGGCTTTTCAATCAAGAAGCGGTGCTTTTTATGACATCTTTGCAGCAAAATCGATTTAAAACCCGACTTTATGATTTGATCCAGTTCTACTTTTCATTGATGGTATGATCGGCTAAATCAATGTATAGACTTCATTTATAAAAAAACGCGCTTTTCAACACACCCGGTGAAGAGTGGTCGAAATATGCTATTTTACAACGCTCTCCATAAATCAACATAGCCAAGCAACGGTAAGGGTGAATCTCCAGGTCAGTTAAAGGTTCGTTAGCCAGCGAATAATATTAAGAGAAACCAGTGTTACAAGCAATTATTAAAATGTTAGTTTAATAGCCATTCTCCAAAAAAAGTTAAGTGATCTCAAGAAAGCTATTTTTCGAGTTCAGTGCTTTATCATAAGGAAGCGACGATCCGCCACTTTCAGTCGGCATGAGACGTTGATGCGTATCCGATTGTCGAAGTAGTAGGTTTGCGCTTGACATGAGTGCAAGTAGGTAATCGGTGTGGCTGTAAATTTCGTAACGCAATAAGTTTCTTCCGTATTTTGGTTAATTATCTTACTCTGCCTTGTCTCCATTACTCAGACAGCGTTTCATGCGTTGTGTTGTCGTTGGATCACCAACAGGCTCCACGTGTTCTTCTGGAAGAAATTGAGGATGTTTGTTAGCATGCCAAAGCTGCTTTGCGTGCTGTTTTTACACTGTAGTCTCGTTTAGAAGAAGAAGAAGCAGCAGGGGCACGCAAGCAGTAAGGCCAAGTTAAGAAAGTCACCAGTTCCCTCCATTCCCCCAACGCGTTACGCGTTTC
Organism: Craspedacusta sowerbii; assembly: GCA_003687565.2. Lineage (NCBI taxonomy): Eukaryota > Metazoa > Cnidaria > Hydrozoa > Limnomedusae > Olindiidae > Craspedacusta > Craspedacusta sowerbii. The sequence goes on along the minus strand of QQSS02189751.1, from coordinate 13,739 downwards.
GCCGAATGTGGGGCTCATAAGTGACGTTCATAGGAAACCATCCACTTCACTCGGCTGTCGTGATCTAGCGCCAGGTGCTCTGCTTTCCAGGGTCCGGTCGATTTCAAATAAGTGTGCTCGTGTGATATGAGCCTGACTGTACCGTATTTGGTGCTCAAATCTACAACAATACTTTGCAGTTATGTAAATCAGAAAGGGTATTTTCTCAAGAGGCCCCGGTAGTAACCAGTTGATGCCTTGAGCCCAAAAAGATCTTGGGCCCCTATCAATACCATATCTTATACTATAACTATAACTATATGACTTACACATTAGAAAGCTTGTAGAAAAGAATGAAAAATCATAAGCTTTTTAATTCATCTAATTCATTTTTTATCAATCAAGACTTGACGAAGGCAAGTAGCCAACATTCATCAAACTATTATTGACCCACACAGAATAAAATTGGAGTTTTGCTATAACGACTAAGAAGCAAACAAAATGAGTTGTTCATTACCTATGCAATATTTAAGTAGTATTCTTTGTTTAAAAGTCGTACGATCCTGCCAAATTCTAAGTTCTCGTATATACGAGATTGGGAAAAAGCTATAATTTTAGGTCTTCGTGGAAAAAAATAATCATAATCTTAGCACTAGCCCCTAAGAAACAATTTTGTCAATCTGCGCTGTCATACAATGACGGAAATAGTGTGAGCATAAACTAATATGGCCAATTTATTAAATATGCAAAATTAAAACTTTGTTTTTCTGGTCATGTCAACGAAAATTTCTTTTAGTATGTGATCGAAACTGATTTGTGCTTTCTCTGCTGTAACGCAAACTTAGGCGACAGATTTATAAATCTTGTTTACCCTGGTCACTTGTCATTCTTCAAGGCTTTGTTATTCGTTGTCACTGAGAAAATAGTATTCGCCATAGATCATGTTCCAAGTAATGATCATTAGTTTCTAATTATCATTTGTCTCAATATTTATGTGAAAATTTATGTCCGAAAGTCTCTAATTTGCCACAACACTTTTTGCATCTAATTATATTGTTAGTATGTATTTTCCGATAATCCAAATGAGCTTCGGAATAAAGCTCAGAAATTGATAAGCAATATATATTTATATAGTGATAACTTTCGAAAATAAATTTTAAAATTCCGTAGTTCATGCGAGGCCCTTTTTCTGTTACGAATTGCCCCCTAGCAACCGTGGTAGTTGCCTAGGCTCGGTTATTTATAAATACGCCGCGGAACCAGAAGCATGGGATAAAGCGAGAATACCAGTTAGAGAGAATGAGAAGTAAGTAGAGCATGCGAGAAGCGGAGAAGTTTATATTCGATAAAGGTCTCTTGATTTGTCCGACGTCGCGTCACGGCACCTTCACGCGAGTTCACGTTACCACACCGCCAGCCTATTAGTCTCGTTGCACTCGCCAAAAAACATGGAATTGGAGGAGATTGGACCATTGCGAGGGGTTGAAATTGCGCGAAGTATACACGGCATGGGATCACTGACCTTCTTCTCGCCAAGACTCAACAGGCTATGATTGACTATGTGCAAACCGGGACTCAAACACCGTGGGCAATATGGCTTGCGGGACATATTGCAACCCTGACTTTCGTATAAAGGTTTAGTGTTATTGCACTCTCGCCTTTGCTAACTTCTAGAACTTAATGTCACTTTTTCAAGTGCAGGGGGATTTGATCGCCAATTTTGCAGACATGAAAACGCACATAGCCACATTTCAACTTTTTGTGGACCCCTTTTCCTTTGATGTGCTACGTTCTTTCTCTTGTTTTTTAAATGGAGCGCGTTGACTCCGTGCTCAATGAATTTCGTGGGAACTTGACCCTGGGTTTCCTGGGGCTTTTTTTAGTGTTCAGAGTGACCTCAGGCTGACGTGTGTCATTGGGGGGGGGGGGCAAGCTTTAGCGCAAAAAGTTTTCTAGGAAGTGCTAGGAGGGTATACATCTACCGTTTACTCCTCATCTTGCGATTGGTCTGATGTGACGTACCTCGCTTCAGTCATGCTTACAAGATGGCGACTGGTCTGCAGTCGTTACTGATGGAGAAGCTGTGGCTCGCATGTTATTTATTCATTTATTTACTTACTTGTGGGCTAAATCTGACTGTAACCCAAACCCAAGCTCTAACCATAACACTAATCCTTACCCTAACACTAACCACTTCCTTAACAGGCTCAATCATACCTCAAGCAATTTAAAGTTTCTATAAAATAAAATAAAAATATTCGAAGGCATTTAAGTTAAATATCCTGGCGTGCAGCCGCAACCATATTGACCGTTGGGGCATATCGGCATGATCATAGATTGAGGAGTAAATGGTAGTAGTACGGGCCCATGCAAATAACTTATTCAAGCGAAAATCGGCTGGGCTATACTAGAGGATTGCTGCTGCTAGGTCTATAGCAACACGTTAGTGATGAGACCTTATGCTCAGACGAGTGTTTGAATGAACGACTGAATGCAAGATTAAACTGGTCATAGAGACACTTTAAATTAAACACAGGACGTATGAATGCCTGAAGAAACCAAATATAAGCGCAAACTAGAGAATTTTATGAATAAGCTTATTATAAAGCATACAAGTATTTTATTGATCTCGTACTGTTTGATTTAATTAATTTCGCATCATTACCCAATTTGTTTGTCTGGTGATTAAGTTATTGGCGTTTTTAAAAGTAAAAAAAAAACAACAACAAAACAAAACAGGCGATTCATAGATTATCTCAGATCTGGCTCCAAGAATCTCTACTTAAGTTGAGTTCGACACTCATGTTGGAGACAACCGTTATTGTAATGACCTTAAGGTGGTTCTTTAGGAAACGTCTAAGAGCCCGAGTGCAGGTACCGATTGCAACCCTGTCAATGACATGAATGACTTTTCAGTTGCTCCAGCGTTGGTTAGTGGTACTATCTTGCAGCTATTTCCTTGAAAAACTGAAACGTCTCATAAACGTAAGGAATTAGTTTCGCCCGCCCATATGAATTGGTCGTGGCTTATTTCCATAAACTTCTCAAATTTTATACGTCAAATATCATGTTTCGAAAACGAAGCCAAAGATATCAGCAATCTAATTCCCAGTCCATTAGTATCGACCAGGCAACTTCTCCGGTTTCTAATAGTGCGCTTCTCGTAAACACAAGGAGATGGAGATTGAGGTGCGTCCAGAGATTGCAAAGTTTTGTTCTAAAATAAGCTTAGAAGCGGTCAAACTTTGCCCCGACTTCACCGAGCGTGAAAACTCTGCATCTATGAGTAATGTTAAATGGAAGCAACTGCATGTTTAGGTACATCTTTCACGTACAGAGAAATGATAATCCTTATTCCTGCTGCTTCGACTCTCTCTCTCTCTCTCTCCTTCCCTCTCTCGATCGATCGAAATCTGTATACCTTAAAGGCTCTTAAGAATTTGTCTTTCTCGTGACAGAAAGCAATTGATTCGTATCCAAGATTTGAATCCAAGATTTGTATTCTCTTGTTCATGTCCTTACCGGACTCGTATTTGGTAAAATTCAAGTTCAGACTAGGACAAGCGTTTGGATAAGAATACGAAAAGTAAAGATACAAAATACTTAAGAACCATATGGTGCTCCTGCTAGAGAAATATTTAAAAAGTTATTATACTATTACTACATATTTTCATAATCACGATTGATGATAGTTACCTACTTCTCGATTCTAATTGTGATAATCTTCATTTGAATTCGTCGTTCAAGTTTAGAAAAAATTGGATGTTCTCAAGCAACAGTTCCCTATGGAAAATGACGTAAACCAGACTCAGCCAGTTAAGTAGCTACCAGGTGTCAAGAGCCTAAAACAGAGGCTATAGAACGTCTTCTGAGGTAGCAAGCGTGCAAAAGGTCTGGTTACACCGAGGTATTTGTGACCACCAATTTCCACGCACGGGTTGCTATCTGCATAGAGCTTTAACTTAACATAAAAATAGAAAACAAGTCTGACAAGCTACCGATTCTTCAAGTACAAAAAGCAGCTTCAACACAAGAAAACCTTCATATCAATTGTCTGCGCCAAGTGAAAGAAAAAAAATAAATAAAATACGAGAACCCACAAAGACGGGGAAATAAAGAGCAAAAGAGAAAGAAAGGGCAAATACGATATTGAAATTCGAAAAGGAAATAAATTATAAACATGTCACGTACACAAACAAACAAAACAAAGCGAGCAAAAGATGCCAATTGAACAGACGAGATAACACACAATAACGGAGTCATTTTCACTGACAGCTTCAAAGAGGCTCGCAATGACGAAACAGGCCAAACCGTGTGTCGCCAAACTAGGATCCATTACAAGCTTTCCAGTTATACAAGAAAACTTAGCTAAGCTCCCTTAGCGTCCCACCCAGGCGGACTAGGGTAGCAGAACCAATCAGGGGGCAAGGACCGCGGGTGTAACCCGTGAGGATTAGCAACGAGAAAAAGAACAAGTTTAGCAACCCACCAGCATCCGCCCATTGCAACACCTTGGCACGCCTGAAAAAATCCAAACTCAAATGCGCACGGGAAAATCACGTAAGTTTAACTGCACGAAACACTGGGTATGGAGAAGCCACGAGGAAGCCTAGAACCACCTTCTAGCCAGACTCCTTTCACACAAACATACAAAAACGTCAACACATTGCGCAGTGGCACAGAACGCGTAATACTATGCTGGATGATATCAGGCGATTACGTTCCGAGTAGTAAAAAAAAAAACATCTGCCAAGTGACCAGCGAAACAGCACACGACTATGAACCATGAAAGCAAAAAGAAAAAAAAAATCAAACAAACAGTCAAATTCAAACAAACCTTGCCCTTTGGAAAGCCTTGCAAAGCGCATCGACAAGCTATCTCTTAAGGAAGCACCTGCGATCGCACCGTCACAACATGCTTGACCAGACGACTAAAGCTTAGGGCTTCAGGATCTGGGTGCGCGTTGATATGTACGCATGTGTCCCCTCAAACTCATGCCTATCTTTCAACAAACGTCCATTACAAGGCAGCAGTCACCGAGAACTCTTCACTTACGATCGACAGAATCAAAATACGACTAAGGACACAAATTTCAATGCCAGCAAAAAAAAAAATTTTTTTACGCAAATTCAAGTGAACATAGAGATGTATCAAGCCCCTTCTTCGATGCAGTGCAGCTCTAGAAACGAGAAGCATTCCAATAAAATAAAAAAAAAATCAGCGCTCAGCACTGCCTCACTCGATTTAACAAATCCGGTCCACTCCTCGCTATCGTTCTACCAAAATTAATCAAACAATCAAAGGGTTTAAGTACAAGCACTCAAGGAAAAGAAATACAATCGCTGTCTGGAAAGAGCAGACTCGACGCAGCGAGATCGGACACTCAACAACCGCGCGCGCTGTTTTCATTGGGGGACTTCTAAAAAGAAAACAGAGCGACATTGATTACAAAAAGAAACAACAATTGAAAAAGCGCACATATTGAACGAGAATCATTCCAAGACTCCACACTACTGCAGCCCACAACGTTAATTCTCTACTAGCCCCCTCCCCTTGCACTCTGCCCCAGCCCTGCTACCATGCTATCAGCCTGAGTGCAGTTCGGCGACTCTCAAATCTAGACGGAGTGACGGTGTTGCGACAAAGGGAGTACACCTGATTACCTCCCGATGCAGGGGCAGACGCTCTAGACACGGTCTCTACGTGCTTCAACTGTGACTTGTCGAACGCAAGCACCTCTGCACGAGTCTCCACTTTCTCCTGGTCGATCACTAAAGATGGAAATTTCCAAACATCAAATTGCAAAACAACAACCACACTATCAAAAAAATCAGTACAGAAGAGAATTTCCAAACATCAACTTGCAAAACAACGACACTATAAAGATATCACTACAGAAGAGAATTTCCAAACATCAAGTTGCAAAACATCAACCCCATATCAAAATATCAAAGGTCTTTGTATAAGCTCTTAATATAACATAGTATAGTATATTATACCATATTATCTTATCTTATGTTATGTAATAGTATATATTATAATATATCATAATATATAATGATATATTGTATTATACTATATTACGTGATGCCATATTACATGTTATACTATGATATTATATTATATTAAGGGTCGTCTCTTCCTTCTCTCTAGATCGCGTCTCGGTAACAAGGCTTATGCAGTTGAAAGACCAACGAAACGCTTTATCACACACTGCTTTGAGTTCACCAATAAAATTATCAAAAGCGGAAGTCACCCGAGCCCAACATCCACACACTTAAGGGATCTCCTTTCACTTCTCCACAACCAGGCTGCTAAAACTCCCCAGTATATAATATATACACACGATTGAGGGTTATAACCAAACCCTGTTTACGTCGGAGGTTCTACCGCACATGTATTAATTCTTGCGATTCTTGTAAATTTTCTTTTTTTTTATAAATAAAAATTTATTCTCGTTATTTTTGAAATTTTTGTCATGGAACGATCCATTGCGTAAATCATGATGCAACAGAGTAGCCAACTCTGCGATGGGGGGGGGGGTAGGATATATTCAGAGCCCCCTTTACTATGAACCTAAATATGGTGCAGGTCGGTGTCATGAAATGTGGAATGTGAATACCGTGTGTAAACAGGAATCGCTGCGTTCCGTTCCGTTCCGGCAGGTATTTCGAGGCCCTGTCGCCCGAAGGCCGATCCTATTTTGAAGCTTCAAAACTTCATTGACTTGCAACACCAGAAGAAGTGATTGCAAGAATGCATGCTCGTAAATGTGTTTTCCCATTTTAGATCAAGCACCGACTGACACCGAGAGGAGGTTAAAGGAGGCTATGTTTATCAATTGGGAACGTCCTAACCCTAACAGCCAAGATAACCACCTGACTCTAACTTTATCCGTCTCATCTATCTCTTCTCCACTTTCCTATTTTCCTCTTTCCTAACTCATTCCCCATGGCTTTCCTAGTACCATAGTGCCACGAATAATCACAACGAGGCGAAAAAAAAAATCTACCTTCTTTCGACGGAACAGTTGACTTATCTTCAGTTTCCACATGTTTCAGGGCGGCCTTTTCAAACGACTTCACCGCCGACACATCCGGCAGCACCTCGGGTCGCAGCTCCTCCTTCAGCGTCTGCGGGGTGGGCAGCGGATTTTTCTCCTCGGTTTCCACATGCTTCAACTTGGCGTGGTCAAACGACTTAACTTCGACTCGAGCGCCTACAGCCTCCTCCTTTATGACTGGAAGAAAAATAATCGGATTTCTTAATCCAAAACGTACTCTGTAGAGCAGAAAGAAAGAAAAGATTTAAAAAAAAAAGAAAGAAAATCATGTACACGTATACTGACATTCGAGCAACGAAGAATATCCCATCATTAGATAGAGCGCTAAAAGCTTCGAGGGGCAATAAACTTGGTCACAGCAGATCATAGCATCTGTCAAACCAGTGCGAATCTTTGAACATACTACATTTTTCTTCCGTTTATTTTGTCCTTGAATTTCGCACAGCAATTCGGAACCAAGCTTTATAGGCTCGCAATAGGAAGGAAGGCTAAACAGGAGCCATCTACAACTTTTACCATGTCTGAGCGATATGGTTTCGAAAGCTAGGACTTTTCGCTGCGACCGACCAGTCGCTCTTTCAGCACTGCCTGGTTCTATGTGGAAACCAGGCAGATTGTTCGGCAGGAAATAAAATGGCAGGAAAATAAACCAGCTATGGCAGAACGCGCACACTCACGGTTGTGATATTAAAGAGGAGCTCTCCACAAAATCACGACGATAAAAAAAAAAAATGGCGGCGCTAGTCACAACCGCGCACCTGGAACCAATAAGAAAAACAAACGCTGGCAAACATGCGGATCGCACTGAAAGAAAAAAAGAACGTGGAACCCGGCCAAAAACCCACAAACCATTGAATCCATGAAAAGCTCAGATTTGATAGGAGAACTTGCGTGACAACAAAGACCCAGCATCCAAGGTCAACAACCCCAAGCACGCAATTGTGTTCAATTTACGCCCCAACGACGGCAGCACTCGCCATGGTATTAACACCTGCATTGTTGCATTCGGTGTACCAGTTAGCCTCCCGCCAGCAAATGCTTCCACAAGTCGGTTCGCGCCCGCTCGCACATTCGGCACAAAAAAGCTGGAGCTAAACCTGAGTTCCAGCCAGCCGTCTCTTCCGCAGGTCCGAAAAACACTCCGAGCAGGCGCAGAAATTAGATCACGAAACCAAACGCTCCAACCAGATGTAGGATGTGCCTAACTAACGCAGAAGCATCGCTTCCGAGGAAGTACGTACGGAATATACATTGGTAGACCAAGGGTGCAAAAACCTTTCACGCACGGACAAAAGCAATGCTTGCCTTCCAATATTCAATTCCGTGAACCACACCTACCATATAAATTGGATTTTTTTTTAGAAACTCTTGCTAAGAACACTCCTCTCAATGCTAACGTATCTAGCAACTGCAAGCATCGAGACGCACAATAATTTACGCTTACTAATAGAGCAAAAAGGAAACTTCCCGTATATATCCGACTCATTATCTCGAACTTGAACAGGACCTCGTTGAACTACTTATACTACAGCTTAGAATGCCCAATAAACGCGGCCGGCTCACAACAAAGTCAAGCGAATTTGTACGTCTCCACTAAAATAAAAACAAGAGAAAACCAACATACATACCATCGTGTGTGGGAAGAACGGCCTTCTCTTGTGTCTCGACATGCTTAAGCTTCGAGGAATCGAACGATGCTACTTCAGACCGATCTGGAAGGGAGTCTGGCATCATCTCAGCACGGATCTGACCCACAGTGGGTAGCGGATTCTTTTCCTCAGTCTCGGTCTTCTTCAACTTCGAGTGATCAAACGATTTCACTTCAGCTCGCGTTTCGATGGCCTCCTCTTTGATAACATCCGGAGTGGGAATGACAGCTTTCTCTTGTGTCTCGACGTGCTTCAGCTTGGCCGAGTCGAAGGATGCCACTGCCGATACGTCGGGCAGTGTCTCGGGCCTCAGCTCTTCTCGCAAGGTTGCCACTGTCGGCAGCGGGTTCTTCTCCTCTGTTTCGACGTGCTTCAGCTTGCCGTGGTCAAACACCTTCACTTCAGCTCTGGTTACGATCGACTCTTCCTTGATAACGTCAGGAGTAGGCACAGCCACCTTCTCCAAGGTTTCGACGTGCTTCAGCTTGCCAGTATCGAAAGCCGTGACACCAGACACATCTGGCAGGGTCTCTGGTCTCAACTCTTCTCGCAGAGTCGCAGCGGTTGGAAGGGGATTCTTCTCTTCCGTCTCAACATGCTTCAGCTTGCAAACATCGAACGACTTCACTTCGGCCCGGGTCGCCACGGACTCTTCTTTGATCACATCAGCTGTCGGGAGGACAGACTTTTCTTCAGTTTCCACATGCTTAAGTTTAGATGCGTCGAACGCAGCCACACTCGAAACATCAGGAAGTGTTTCCGGACGGAGTTCTTCCCTCAGCGTTGCCGGTGTCGGTAGCGGATTCTTCTCTTCCGTTTCGACGTGTTTCAACTTGCTATGATCAAATGACTTGACTTCGGCTCGCGTGACAGTGGCTTCCTCCTTTATGACATCTGCACTAGGGAGGACAGCCTTTTCTTGCGTTTCGACATGCTTCAGCTGCGATGAATTGAACTGCGCAACACCTGACACGTCAGGAAGAACATCAGGCCGGAGCTCTTCCCTGAGAGTGGCAGCCGTAGGGAGCGGGTTCTTCTCTTCAGTTTCCACACGCTTCAACTTGGTATGGTCAAATACTTTCACTTCGGCACGAGATTCAGTGGCCTCCAACTGAATCACGTCCGTGGTGGGCATAACAACCTTTTCTTGTGTCTCCACATGTTTCAGCGTGCCAGTGTCAAAGGTGGAAACAGCAGAGACATCAGGGAGGCTTTCCGGTCTTAGCTCTTCGCGCAGAGTTGCTGCCGTTGGTAGAGGATTTTTCTCTTCGGTCTCCACATGCTTCAACTTTGTGTGATCGAACACTTTGACTTCAGCTCGACTGTCACTCGCTTCTGTTTCAATCACTATAAGGATACAAAATATCTAATTGGCAGCAGAAGAAAAAACTGAAGTCTCGGCCTGTGCAGTCAGAAAAGGATAGCAAATGGAAACAACCATCACCAACAAATTTAGGTCGCTGAAGGGCCTAGCTAACAAGACCAAGGTAAGTATACGCAGCTACCGAGAAAGAGTATGGATTGTAAAATTCGTAGAAAAACATTGAACGGATTAACATAATTTACATGTCACATGAAACTGCCAATCAAAGACATTTTAATAAATTAAATGAACCAAAAAATCCAGTATCTTTATCTGGAACTTAAAAACAACAGTTCCCCTTAAAACGCCAAACATGATGAAGTATTAGATGGAGCAATAGTGTATAAATCTACCTAGTGGGGGTTGGTTTGAAAGGAAATCATCTCGGGGTACGTTAAGATTTCAAGATGGCGACCGGTCAGCAGTCCTTAGAATGGCGAAGCTTTCCCTGGCATGGTATTTAATTGTTATTTCATTTTTGGATACGTCTAACTGTAACCCGAACCGTAACCCTAGCCGTCGTTTCCCCTAAGAATCAAGCCATTAAAATTTTTACTGAAGTTAAAAAATATTTGAAGGCAATGAATTTTAAGTATCCTAGCATGCAGAAAGCCTATTGTACTTCATGGCATGTCAAAGCAGCAGGTGAAAAACATTGGCCATAAATTAGCTGATATGCCATAAGGGGACCAGCAGCAATTCAGCAATTGGACTGACACACATTTAAAAATGCTAGACAGCCTGGAAACTATGACACAACAGAATTATGTCAGACCTACTACGCCAGATAGATAGATAAATTCTGTTCTTCCAAATATGACTTCATACAAAAATGGGCTCTGATATGCTACGGTACAGTTGTTGCTTGAAAAAATATGACAGCGTTGAAAGAAAGCTACAAGAGCAACATATTTTTTAGCACACATCAACATTCATTTGCATAACATACCAAAGGAAGCTTAGTTGACTAATAAGCCTTGTACACAAACATTTCTTAAATTCACTTTCCAGAGAAGAACGAAACCACCTAACAACCCATATACAATAGGAATGAAGGGAAGCAAGTGTCAAACGTACAAAAAAAAACCTGCTGGAAGGTATGATGTGAAAAATACTTTTAGGAAGAACAGCCACGGAGCAGTAGGAACAACAATCCTGTACAAAAAAATTAGTTTAGTAGCTTCAAAGGCCCTTGGCAGCACCTCCAAGGCAACATAAGCTGCTGGGGTTCTTGCAGACTTAATCATCACCATAAATCCTTTTAGGAAGACATTAGGCTGCCCAAGGGACAGCTGCCTGAGCAGACAAAGCCCTGAGATTAAACAATAACCTTGCAAGGCCAAGGGATAAAATAATTCAATTAGCACCGGACACTGACAATATCCTGAAGACATGGTACAAACTTACAGAGGCTGTGCAACAGAAAGGAGCAAAAAACTTGTCTGCCAATTCTGAATTATGACCATACAAACCAGCAAGCATAAACTTTCAGTCTACAGTTTCTTATTACTTAACACTGAAGTACTATTTTTCAATATAAGGTAATTTCCTTTCATACATTTTTCTCATAGCATTACATAGGTTTCCTTACATCTTTGCATTACAATTCACTTCCAGAAATATTCATAGAAACTACAGCCACGTAAGTGTAGGAGTGATATAACAGGGGAACAAGCTGAAATTGCGGCCTCATCAAATTTACTCTAAAGTTATTCAATATTTTACCTTACTTCTCAAAGACTGAGGTGTGCTGATCAGCATGCTGGGACCCTTCACAATTTGAAAACACGAATGCAACCCAAGATTAGAGAATGACTAACAAGATTAACTGTAAGTAAGCTTCTGAAAATTTGCATATACTTTTCAACTGTAAAGCAAGCTATATACATGCATATGAGCAATTCACAATAATGTTCCAACAAAATAGCAGAACAAAGTGCAGTTATCATAACGGGGTGCAAGAATACAGTAAACTGGAATGGCATTGACAAATGGCAGAAGAAAACTGCAATACGATATACTGTAAAAGCTTAACACTTAAATGACCAAAATTAGCAGTGGCGTTTGTAGAAGGACAAGAAATGTCAATCACTTAATGAAAAATAGGTTAAAAACAAATTTCTGGCAGTTAAGTCCTGACACTGAGGTGGTTCACACGACGTCTTAAAATAAATCAAAAAACTAAAGCAAGTGAAAAGTTTATACAAAAGAGGAGCTCAAGCAAAGCTAGTTAAGAAATTCATTGCACAATAAGTATTGGGATGTCCTGCATACGCAAATATACTTCCAAGTGTCAAATAAAATAAAGAACATTTGTAGCAGAATGATCTTACTGCTGCTTGCTTATTTAGCCAAAATAAATGCGCAGATAGATAAATAAACTTGGAATGAAAAAATAACTAAGCTTTAAAATGACCAAGCTTGAATAGAACAAATATTTCAAACGATCTAACGCGATCGTCGGGTGATCTAACAAATTATGAAATACATGCCACTGACTGGCTCTAGTCTATAAAATAAAACACGCCAGAAACATTACACTTACGGAGGAATCGACGCGTCAAAAAACAAAGTGAGAATTCCACTGCGCAACAAGCAGACGTCGCAGGGCGAAAGAAACAAGAACAGCTTACCTTCCTTAGTAGGTAGAGGATTTTTTTCTTCGGTTTCAACATGTTTCAACTTCGGGCAGTTGATTTCATCAATGCTCGGAACTCGTGGTCGTTGTTCGTCAGACATAATCGGCAAAATAAAAGCTAAACCAGACACGAACCTTCGCTTGTGCGACACTTCGTTCGTTTGGGAGACAGAGGTTAGACCCGTCGCGATCTTATTTATGATTGCCAGAGGGTAAGAAATACATCTCATGGAGCATGGGAATAACTGGTTCTTGTATGAAAAACAAATATACTTCTAAACACTTGAGATAACTGCTCAAAATAGTACTTAGGCGACTTTCAGTACGATTTGTATCTGAATAGCTAGGCTGTAAAGTTCTAAGAAAAACTTTATGGTACATGACGGTAGCTTAAGACCCCCGGCTTTCCCTTCGAGGCGTATGTCAATTCATGACGTCATGGACATCAAGAAAGTAGCAGACCATAAAAAGCAACGCACAAAAATGATTCGCTCGCTGAACACACTCCTCCGTACCGCATCCAGGGCTTGACAAATCCTTAATAGGTTCGCCCGGGGTTCCATGGAATCGGAAACCCTTGAAACGAAGTATCCCATGTAGCTTAGGAATCAACCACGGAAATTTTTTAATAATAGACCCTTGCTCGGTGGTGAATGAAAAGAAATTCGTAGGCATGCCACTTCACTGGAAGAAAACTATTCTTTCGTTTAAGGTTGCAATTTTATTTGTCACAATGTCATTCGTCTCTTGACTGCAGTCGTATATTTGCTAAGAGACAAAAGTTTTGCGCAGAGCCGCTCGCTAATTGCATACATTTCCTAGCAGTCTATTACGTTTTTCTCCGTTTGTTATTGGATCTACATGTTTACGAAATAGTTGTGTGCTTTGCACAATCCACGTTTAAGCAAAATGGCAGAATTGTGCATCTTAGACATTGGCAGCCGGATCCAAGTGACAGTTCATCATCATTTTCATCATTTATTGATTCGCCATAATAATAATAGTTACATTACAAATATTCTAAGAAAGGAATGTACAAAAAAGAG
>QQSS02189740.1:0-13268 GCA_003687565.2 Craspedacusta sowerbii | reverse complement strand
TTTTGCCACCCGAAGACGTGCATTGTCTCGCATGCGTGTCCGTGCAGTCTCTCACGTGTGATCTAGGTTGTAACACTGCACGAGAAAGTAAACATTCTGAAAACCGAAATGGAAACACTTGCAAGGAAAGTAGAAGAAGGTGAACAATCGCGTAGGAATCTGTGGTTAAATGTTGTGAAATCACCGAGTTATCCACTTTCTGGTCGTTCTTGGCCTAGTGCTTTCGGTTTAACGAATCGTGACTCGTTCAACAGCTTCATGATTGCATTACATCACCCATGGAGACGATTCACAAGAACGTTCGATTTACACTTCCAGACCTGAGCGTGGACAAACTTTCTGACGCAGTGCCCACTACTCTCAATTTACTTCTTGACGAGTTCAGCGATCTTCTTGACGGCAAACTTGGGAAGCTGAGTTGCCCTCCAGCATCTGTTCATTTGAAAGAGGGAGTTAAACCTGTTTTTTTATCAAGCTCTTCCAGTTACTTTTGGTCTTTGAAGGCCTATCGAGAACTTTCTCGATCAGTGGGAGTTGGACGGATTTGTTGTAAGAGTTGAACACTCTGAAGGGGCTACGCCTATTGTTCCAGTTCCAAAACGAAATATATTTTGTACATGCGAAAGTTCCGGTTAATCCGCGTGCGCACTGTGAATCTTACCCTCTACCTCGCATTGAAGAATTTTTTGCAAAGCTGCTATTTAAAAGACCTACATTTGCAAATAGTGTCAGAAATTCAGTAAGGTTGATCTATGTTCTGCTTTTTCACAAATTCCCATGGATCTCGAGTCGGCAAGCATACTGAAGATCAATACTTACGAAGTCTTTTATCGGATGATGCGTGCACCTTTTGGATTTCATGGCTGCCCAGCCATTTTCCAGCGTCGCATCTCATCAATAGCTGCCGATCTTCCTGGTGTTACCGATTTTCTAGACGATTTGTGTATTACTGGCGCAAATTATGAGGAGCATTTGGCAAATCTGCATCCTTTCCTTGCAAGCGATGCATCTTCCTTTGGCCTTGGTGCTGTTTTGTATCACAAGATTGACCGAAAGGATCTGACAATATCTTTTGATTCACGAACCCCAACCTCCGCAGAAGCTCTATCCATCATATTTGGTGTAAAGACGTTTGAGCAGTATTTATTCGGCAGAGAAGAGCCATTTTACATCGTGAACGACCATAGTGCTCTAAAGACCCTACTTGCTTCGAACCGATCCCTTTCCGCAACGGCTGAAAATCGAATTCTTCGATGGGCTGCCTATCTTGCTGGCTTTAACTCTGAGATCGTAATCGTCCCTGAAAAGAATCTCGGACACGCAGATGGCCTCTCGCGCTCGGTATCCATTCACGCCATGTCGAGCTACGGCGCTCACTTTCCGAATCGAGCAAGGTCGCTTACTATTTCAGCGATAGAGACGTCGAAATCAACGATTCCAGTCCGTTGTGCCGACTTTACCACATCTGAATCTTTCCGAATCTGCAGACGATTTGGGGGATGAAGCTCCACATTTCATTCTTCCTGTAGTCCGCAGATCGATGCTCTTAAAGAGTGGAATTGCACCTTTTTAAGAAATCTTACATTTTCGCTTATTCGTACAATTTGACAAGCAAGCATTACATGTAATTTTGTTTTGTTTGCTTCGTGATAAGTTTGTTATAAGGGTTGAGGTGTGCTGTGATCACACTAATGGCGCGCAATTACGCACGATTGCAGGGTGATCACCGCTAATTAAGCTTCTTCATGCATAAAGCATAATTTTATTGTTGAAGGGGCCAAATCGAGTTTGACATGCAGGACGTCGGTCGTGTTCCTTGGCTTGTTGTCGTTTTCTTAACTTCTGTACCTACGCGGCGAGTTAATCACTACAACAAGTGAGTTAGCACTTTCTTTCAAGGGTCTACTTTCTAGGCACGTCCAACTGCTCGTCTAGCCAAACAACACATTCACATATTTGCATGTGAGAAGTTATACATTGAAACAGCCTATGCGTGACCGTCCTAGCCAGTTCTACAGCGTCGGTTACGACGTCCCACCTTACACGACGAATCTACAATGTTGGGCGCCCAGTCCGTTAAGTCCTTTAAGTCGGTTACATTATTTTTAACGAATAACGGTCCGTTACTTCTCTTCAGAAGTGCGGACTTAGCGATTAAGGGATTTAATTAATAATTATTAAATGATTTAACGCTGTAATGCTTTTAAAAAATTGGGTGCCAAACGCTACATTTCTGAGTTACATTTCCCTTCCCCCCAAACCCCTCGTAGAATCTGATTGGCTGACATTCTTCTCTCTGCTGGCATTCTTCGACCCACAGTTCACAGATACGACAAGGTCTTTTGCTAAAACATTTTAAGAATTCTAGTAAGTCCTCTAATATACCTATAGAGAATAATATTCTGCAATAAAATGAGACATTACTGTGCTTTAGTGTACACGTGTAGTAACGAAAGTTTTCAAACGCATTTTCCAAAGACTCTTCCTCCACGCCAGGAACCTGCAAGCCCAGGCGCAAGAAGACTTTATGTCCGTGACCCTGCCAATGAAAATTCCTTGGACAGGTTCTAGCCACGCGACGGTGACCCACAGTCGTGATTGATACTTGCGGTGGACTCATGCTTTCCGGTACGGTACGAGACGGTACGATATAAGGGTCTGCGTCTCGAAACTCATTCTCGTCTCGTTTGACGGAGGCCCGTCTCGTCTGGAAACTTCTCGTTTGTATCGAGACGGGCCTCCCTCTCGTCTCGAAACTTCTCGTTTGTTTCGAGACGGACCTCCGTCTCGTCTCGAAACTTCTCGAAACTCAACAAGTTTCGAGACGCAGACCCTTAGTACGATACGACGGAACGATACGATTCACCGTTTACGAGTCTCGGAGAAGCTCGGAAAGCATCGTCCGTAGACAAGCAATACGTTTACAAAATTGTAAATTTTACGAAACTTTGGGAAACTTTTCCGAGTTCGGATTCGAGATCGTTCGTTTACGATTCCCACTTTCTAATTTGTTTTTAATAAGTTTCAGTATGTCTTGTTCGAACACAATGACTTCATCGTTTCATCAATTGTTATCTTTTTTGGGAAGCATGGTTCCTCGCCATCGGGATTCTCGAAGTCAGCTGTAATTCAGGTCGTGCTAGTGCAGGCTAGCGCTGATAGTTACTAGTCTGCACTGGAACATCTTTGTAATAGTCTGCACTGCGCAAAGTAGCAAGGCGCAAGGGTCACTAATTTTCAGGGTCTCTCTCTTCAAATGGTATTGATCTTTTGTGTGAACGAAATGAGTGCAGTAATTGGATCATTTTAAGATTCCATCCCGCCTGGTATTTTAATGACAAGATAACTCATTCAGTTTGTAGGACATGTTTCGATCAGCCTTGATCATTTCAGCTACCAAAAAAACATTACATCAACAGCCTTTAAATAAGAGGACGAACTCGAAAAACAAAGATCAGTACACTGGCGAATACAGTCATCATTCCTTTGCAAGTGTTTGAAAATGTGCGAAGACTTATCTCTTTTCAAATGCTCATCAATCCAAGTTTTTAAGGTGTCTGGAGGATTCTCCAATAAAGCAGGCACTACAGCCAGTGCAGACAAACTTTGCAGTAGCGCTCTTTTTCACCCGTCGATATTTTATCACTTGGATTACCTTTGGATTCAAACTTGCTATGTAAATACAAATTTATACATCTACTGATAAGGCTCTCGGGAAATTGATTTTTTGCTAAAATGCTCGAGGTTTTTTCTAGATCTGTGTGGAACCCGGGACCAGTAACTAATGATTTTAAACACTCGATCGATGAGTGTTCTTATCAAGCCAAGTTTAAATTAAATGATGCAGAAGCTATTAAAGTTAGTGAGGAGACCGGTAAATGTCGCTTTACGGTAAATAGAGGTTTGAAACGATTGCTATTTTTCCATCTACTAAAATTTCAAGAAACGGCATCTTACGGTCTGTCTTGTATTCTACCGTGAACTTAATGTTAGGGGGTCTGCTGCTCAGGTACGCTGAAAAGGGCTCAACATCACTCGCACATTTTAACAAACAAAAAACATCATTTACATACCTCCGGTAGAAGCATGGTTCAGAATCCCGAATAATCGGACAGCCATCCTCTTTCATTTGTTCCCATGACGAGATTCGCCAATACGCATGGCCACGCTATCTATTTGATCGTATATGTTAGTATCAAATAAAAAGTCAGTTGGGCAGTGGCCAATAAAAATAATTTGTGAAGTTACACCTATTGGAAATTTTGGGTTATTTTCTAAAATAAGATTAACAGCCATGTCTGTGGTTTCGCGTAAAGGGATGTTAGTAAAGAGACTGCATGCATCAAAAGAAACCATTATCTTTCCTGATGAGCTTACCTGTTTGACACCATTTGCAAATGCGAAAGAATCACGCATAGAGTGCTCATTGGGAATATGATGTGAAAGAAGGCCTGAGAGGAATCTAGCAAGTTCGTAGTTATAAGTAGAACAAGAGGATATAATAGGACGAAGAGATGGGATAGATGTAAAAGTTTAATGAAGTTTAGGCAGACCATAAATGCGCGCTGGCTGCGACCCGTGGGCATAAACATTCATATACACCATATCATCATGTAAAACAATAATGTTGTCTTTTTTCTGAAAGCTGTTGTGAATTTAGCGCTACTTCGACCAGTTGGTAATGACAAGACTATTTGTTTTTCGGCAACTAGAGTGTATTGGAGTGGAGACTAAAATTTTCCGTAAAATCTATTACTCCGTGCTTATTCATTGTATCTGTTTCTTGGCCGTTCACTAACGCTTTTGTTACAAACTCCAACTGCTAGTTGAAATGGTTATCCATTACTAATACTGAAACCTGTAACTTATCAAAGACTTCAATTTGACTACTGACATCACTTGGTTTTTGTCGTCTCCTCAAACATAAAAGTAATTTTTGAAGGTTCGTTATTTTATAAAAGGGTGACGTCCTGGTCTGATAAGTTAAAAGGACGTCACCAGCTCTTTTAAATTTGTTGGCATTACTTGCGCATTGCTCATACTTTACATGTTTTTGAAAAAATTCAAGTTGTTGATCACTTCATCTTTCATAACAAAGAACTACAAGATTTTCGTAATCGCTAATTTTTTGTCATACTTTTATTATCAGGTGCGAGTATTCGTGCTTAATGTTGACTCGCGTGGAGTATCTTGCTCGCTCGAATCACCAAGACAAGATGCTTTACAGTCTATGAGTTTCCACGAGGCATTTAGTAAGCTCTTTGACTAAAACTTGACTTACTTTGTTAAGTGAGATTTACATGTAAAGTAGCAATCTTCAATAACAGATGGCGAGCGCTGACTCTGGCTGAATTTCTTGCAATGCCATAATAACTCGTGAAGCTGTGCTTGCGATTAATCAACAAAAAAGCAGGATCGTTTAGTATCGGAAAGTACCGTTCTTTCTCCGAGACAAGCGATATGATGCGATTCGGGTTTGACGAGAAATTTTCCGATACAATTTATTGGAGCAGAATAAACGATACTTTACGGAACGGACCGATCCGAGCTCTAGGTATCCTTCCAATCATGCCTGCTTCAATGACAAAACATTTGTCTTCAAAATTATTTACATTGAGAGAGATTTTTGGAAGGAACCTAATGGAAGCAAGCGGTAAGCAAAATCCACTGCTGATTAGACAGACGTATTAGTTTCACATGGTTGCTACTGGTAGAACCAGGCTAGATCGAAAAGTCAATGAGAAATTCACGGAGACATCGCGTTGGCGACAAAAGTGTGTTTTGCTCTCCGTATAGTTCTGTCATGTCATGAACCTCATGAAGGGTCCGTGTTGTAAATGAAGATTTTTATAGAAGAAACTGGTGTGTCACGACCAATGAATGTACATATGTATATGCTTATGCGTACTTATATGAATATATAAATATACATGCATGTGCATACTTGGAATGGATCTACGGATCTTATATAGGCCATTTCGTATATTTAGTTCACGGGAAATTTCTTCTCAGGAGGTTCAAAGCATCCACAGGCACATGCAAAGAAATAGTTACTAAGAGAACTGTTATTAGATAAAATGACTCACATCTTGGCAAAACAGCTTAGCAGGCTCAGTATCCACATTCTCCGCACGCACTACCTTCTTCGGAATTCTGACGTGTTCTATCTTTAGATTGTTAGCGAGGGTAATTTTGAAAAGTAAGTTCAAGGACATCACGTCCTGCAACCTACTTTATTCGCACCTAGTTAATGTTCCAGTTGTTTCACTTCTCACCAAAGTCATGATGAATAGTTATGATCTTTGAGGATTTTAAATATAATCCTGTCAAAGTACCAACTTTCCTGGCAAAGATAAGCGGCTTGGCAGATGTTGCAAGCTTTTATTCTTTTCCTCCCCAAGAAAGCTCTGGACGTTAGGTTTTGAAAATCTCACCTCTTCAACGTGGCATGCGTAGGCTAAAAGTCTACTCCACGTTAGGCAGGGAATCTGACCAAGCGAGTGTTTCCCCTTTTCTGCATCATTATCTGCCTCTCCTAAATGTAAAGTACCAGTCAGTTTTTTTAGCCTCTGTGCATCGGAGTTAGGGCAAGCTTCTATAAATTCGAGCAATAGATAAAGGAAATTCATATGCGTCTGATCCAGGAGTAGAAGTTGTGCACTCAAAACACCCAAGCAAACGTCAAACTCTACGCGTCAAAAAGAAGGCGATAGTCTTCCTTTCCAAGCGTTTCTGAATCAGGTATTTTCGGTTACTTGACTAGATTGTTTCATCAAGAAACTCGTTGGTAAGAGGAACAGCTACGTTATCGGAGCGAGATCTTTGAGCTTTTAACCAGCCTCCATAAATGGTCATTTGCTATAGCATCATTTGTAACTGCCTGTCTTAGACACGTAGACTCATGCTTATCTTCTTATTGTGACTGTCCAGTAGGTCTTATACGTTGTTTGGTGGATGAAGGTTCTTTTCTGCAGAGATAATCAGTAGTGTATCCTTTGCCTATAGATATAGACTGTTTCTCGCAAGTATTTAGCAGATGAAAACGCTCAGGCGTTTGGTCCCGATATGTTAGGAGAGTGAGGAAGTTTTAAGGTATTCTTTCTTTTTGCTGTGTCGTACAGCTTGAAGTACCCAGCTTAATTCGTGTACCCATCAATCGCTTCTTTGTGTGTTATAGTGGTTAGTGATTCACTTGTTTCATTGATTGACTTCAGTGCACGGAAATTGTCGCGGAGTTGCCAATTCGTTCTACTGACCGATGCACAACAGCAGCTGATCTTAAAGAACCCCAGGCAAACTGCATCGTTTATTAGCTTATTTTTCAAGCATCCGGAAACCGAAATCTGTCCTCAGTCGACATGCATTCAACAGAGAACGCTAGTCTTCGCGAATGCTGAACATCATCATCTTCTGTTTCATTAGTCTAGAAAACATCGGAATGTAGTATTCAAGCACTCGCTGCAGTGAGGACAATGAATTTGATGATGCTTGGGTATGATTTCATGCAGCTTCTCACATTGATGCGAAAGTCCATCTCCTAGCTTCATCATCACCCATCGGTTTTCCTGGAGCAACAACAGGGATGTACCGTATTAGTCCAACTGAAACGGGCGGGCTCCTGCCTGCGGGGGGGGGGGGGTCGACCACGCCTCAGCCAACAAGGAGCAATGGTGTTTCAGCCTAGCAGCTGGTCGTGCCTGGTCCGTTCTTAGCCCGTGTTGGCTTCATAAGCCTCCCCGGTCCAACCTTTCAATTATAACAGAAGCCAACAGGAATATACCTAATGCAAAATATGTTTTCAATGTTGGCATGCAGGATG
This sequence comes from Craspedacusta sowerbii, assembly GCA_003687565.2. Lineage (NCBI taxonomy): Eukaryota > Metazoa > Cnidaria > Hydrozoa > Limnomedusae > Olindiidae > Craspedacusta > Craspedacusta sowerbii. The sequence continues at coordinate 5,449 of QQSS02189740.1, read as the reverse complement.
TGGCCCTGGTCTCTGGTGCAAACTACGTAGCAGCATTGGATTTGCCTCGATGTGTCGACTGTGACAGTCACCCTTAAACGGACCACGTGCGGATCCGGAATACCACTATCATCTATCCTCAAAGCAGAATTCGCGACTCAATTCATGGAAAATAAGGTCTGAGCAATCCCGTCAGAGCACAAGATTCCGCACGTCTCTGAGCATTAACCCGATCTCCATCTGCTACCTGAGCAAGGTCAGGTGGTGCAATCTGGCGAAAGGCCTATCGGAGATTACAAGACTCTCTATTCTGACCCCGCGTACTTTAAATGCGCTGGGGTAGACATTGCACTGGGCTGTAGCAGCCCACCCGCTATGTACACTTGCTGCGCTGCACCCCAGCACTTCATGTGCGCGTCATCACCCAGAGATGAAACCAATGGTGACTTGAGCGAGCAGTTTTACAGACATATTCAACAGTGTCTTTGTTGTTACCAACGTCGACCTTAATGCAGTGGTGAGCGAAGACAGTCCCGCATGGAGACGAGTCACTGGAGCTAGAGGCATCGGTGTGCGGAACGAAAACTTCCCCCGGTTGACTGAATTCTGTAGATGGAAGATCAAAGATCGAAGATCGTTTCCTCTACCCTACTGTCCGCTATCACAGACTTAAGAGTGCTCAGGGGTGCATACGTCGTCTCGGATTATAATCTGATATAGTCTTATAACAAGATATAGTCTCTCGGTGAGCTGTATGTGGAAGAAACTGAAGCGGAAGACTGTTTTGATACCCGCGCCCGCTTTGACCCTGACCTGTTGAAGGGAGATCGCTTTGTGCAGGAACTTCATAGCTGGCCTTTCTCCTTACGAAGGAGGTGACACAATGGAGTAGGCGTGGTCGTATCTGCAAGACAACCCTACCGAGGCGCCTATGCAGCCTGTCGGATACAACGATTATACGGATAAAGATGGGTTGCTGAGCACAGTGGCTATTTAGGCCAGCGATGCTCGTAGGATCGACAATTTCTACTAGAATCCGCAAGACTTAGCGCGGTAGTGGAGGCAGGCGCAGCGCCAGGTATCGATAAGAGGTGGAGCGAGAAAGCAGATGATATGGAAGCCAGTATCTGCGGAGACAGAAAGAAATCGGTTTGTTTCGATGCGCTTAAGAAGTTGATTGCCGCTGTCAGCGCCAGCGAGAGCCGGACCATACTCAAATTTTTGAAAAACGCCTATTTTAATGAGTGCAAATCCCAACTTATAAATGGGAAGCCCCTTGCTCCCAGAGTTGCTGTGTTAGATGTCGTGGTCAAAATTGAGGCGTCAGAAGGCGTACTTGATGGTCTGATCACGTGGCCAGAGTTTGGATGTGGCACTCATTATCTGAAACGTGGAATAAAGCAGTGTCGCCTCATGAGAACAAGCTAGTCCTTCCTCACTGTACGAAAGGTATTGTTAGTCCACCTCCTTGGGAAGGCCGACATAAACTTGAAGTACAGCTTATATCTCGCTTCTGTCTATCATTGGCAAGCTGTGCGCGAGGATCCTGCTGCCGCGGAGTAACTAGCGTTGGACGCGCTCGAAGAGAAAGCTTGATTCTGACTGAAAAGTAGCTAACGCGACCAAATCTTTTCGCATCGTTGAACAAAGGGCTCCAGTTTCAGAAGTTCTTCATTTTGTGCGTCATCGACTTTTTGGTCGCCTTCAACTCAGTTGATTGCAAGCGCCTCTGGAAGCTTCTACTGTGCGTTGGTGTACCAAGACGCACTGTCGAGGCCATGCGGTCGATCAACAGCATTCGTAGCAGCAGAGTCCACTTAACGAAGCCTTCCCAGGTAAACATTTGTGCACGGCAACGGTGGCCGCTATCACCGACCTGTTTAACTTCTTCATCGAGCGAGTTACTGTATGAGGATTCCGAGGTCAGAGCAACATCGTCGGCCAGAACCAAGCTGAGGCTTTCGGAGTACGTCGGCCATGTTGGGAGGATGTCAGAATCACGCCTGCAATTTACCGACCTATTCCTGTCTTCCCCCGTTGCCGCTGGCATCGGAAGAGAAGGCACGGGGGCCACCAGCAAAACTTCTTGCATAAAATCAAGTGAGACATCGTCATTCCTCTATGAGTTCAGACCGACCTGTGAACCTGGTCCGGCACTATGACGATCAAACATGGCATGGCACATTGGAGATGCTATTCTTGTTGGCAATCAATACGTTAAGTGATTGGCTCAAGCTTAGCAAGGTTTGCAAGGTCAACTTCTCAAGTATGTTACTCTCATATGCATTTCATTTTGTTCTCACGCGCAGCGCATTCTTTATTTTTTGATATTTTAATCTGGAAAAGCTTGCGTAATACAAAGCTCTTCCAAAATTTCCTTCAGTTAACTGCAAGCAATTTTGAAGCTTTAAGGTGAAGTGTGATCAATATCATTACACAGATTTCAGTGGATTGCTTCACCACCTCCCTCCCTGGATCCTCGTCTAAAGAAACGTGATTAGGATTTATTGCAGCAAAACTTTATCAAAGACATATCCACCCTTCCATGGCCATCATACCTAATCACCTTCTATATATGAAAATTTCCTGCAACGATATACAAAGATTAAAAAAAATAACCTGCCGAACAGGCACACAAAAAGCAATTGTTCCCTGTCTGATCGCGCATGCGATGCAATTTCCAGAATAATAAGATCCCGTAAAGTATTTTGAGCGATACTTTCCCAAAACCTGGAAACTTTTTCCTGAGTCAACCACCAAGCTGATAGTATTAAATAATGGTTGTCCTGCTGTTTCATGTGACGTCAAATGCAAGCTTGCAAGAGTTTTGACAATCACGCATGACGAGCAATACCGGCAGTGCTAGGATTGCAGGCGGGAGATCTTTCTTACTCCAAGCTTTTTCACGGCATACAAGATGTCGGAACACCACAAAAGTCGTCGGGATCGCCATCGCACAACGAACATTATCGGCTGCTTGTCTCAGGGAATGATACAAGTTCTACGCGAAACTTTCAACATCATCGATCAAGATGGCGATGGGCAGATCAGTAGCGATGACCTAAGGGCAGTCTGCGCGTCGATGGGATCTGAAGTAACCGAGGAGCAGCTGCGTGAAATGATGAGTCACGCATCCGGGACGCTTAGTTTTACGACCTTTCTTACCATGTTCGCAAACAAGATGACTGGAATGGATAGCTTTGAGGTATGGTCCGAAAAAGAATCACCAGATGGATGATGTATAATGTATTCCTAGCTGCTTGCTAGAGAATTTTCCATTCGCACGTTGTAATAAGCTTGGTATAAGACAAGTTCAACTTCATGGCAGTGTTAGTATGTAATAAAATAGTGACATTTTTCTAGGAACTTTTTTACAGTAGACAGACGATTGACGAGTTAGTATGTGTAGAAACAAGGATGTTCAATAATTTCAAACCTTTATGTGAACATTTTACCCTTCGTTTAGTATCAGACAGAAGCAAAAGTATGTGGTTTGCTGACAAGCTCCTTACTTCGCAGGTGGTGCAAAACGCAGCTTCCATTCTTGATACGTCTGGTACTGGTTACGTTGACGCAGAAGAGCTAGCGATTCTTCTCCAGACTGTTGGGTATGATCGGATGACAAACGAAGAAGTCGGGACGTTGATGCGTCGGTTGCAGACAAAGGACGGCAAAATATCAGTGGGAGCCCTGGCTAAAATTATCACGTTCACGGAAGAAACTGAAGCCACCCATGCACGACAGAAATAAATGCCAATTTAGTCTTGTAGAAGACCTGCAAAGGGAAAGAACTCATGAGAGCTTGAAGTAACTTATTTGATATATATATATATATATATATATATATATATATATATATATATATATACACATATATATAAACTTACGAGAAAAAGTAGTGTAACACTACGTCATATTAAACACGGGCACAACTTGATCTACAAGTATCAGCTTGCATTTCACCCGCTAGAGATTAAATCTGGTCACTAACACTTAGATCGCACTGTCCCTTCTTTTGACTTGTTATCAGCACGATTTCTTACTTAATCATATTTATTGCGCTGGTTCATCCCGAAGCATGACAAGAAGAAACAACGAGGCGGGCAAACGCTAAAAGATGCAGGAAATTTTTTTGTCTAAAGTAGGAACTGCCATGCATTAAAACATTTCGTAAAACGTCTTGTGGAAGAACTCGTTTGTTTTGGCGAAGTTAAACTCTCATCATTAACCTCAGGTCACTGCATCACCTTTGGTCACAACAAAACTCACAGATCGCTTCATCATCCGAAACCCTGCATTTGAAATGTTCTGCCTCGCCCACGAAACTCCGCTCTCCACAGTTTACTAGTTTTCTATTTTCGTTTTCAAATTGCCCAAACAAAGGTATAGTATTTTGGAATGAGTAACTTAGCAGCATGTTGATGTTTTCCTTGAAAATACGAATTATGGAATTCGCTAAGACATGTTGAAATTCAATTAATTTTTTTTTGTAGTAGAAAAAAAAGCGAATTATATAATAAAGCCCAATGAACTTCAGGTGGTCAAAAGGAATAATCGAATTATCGAATTTAATAGGTCATTTTGACAGTCAACTTATTTCACATAGGAGACCAAAACCTTATAGAACCAAGTGCTGTATGTAATGGATTGAATTCACCACGAATTGATCGCGGTCCATGAAATAAAAGGGGCACCTTTTATTGTTATTCACCATCAAGAATAAGCGCTAGCATAGTCTTCGGCGTTTCCCCTCATACTTGATCCGTACGCGTTGTGCTTCAATCAATCAGTCAAAAGAAAAGCAACCAATAAACCGGCAAATCTATCAATCGATAAATAAGCCAATCAATCGATCAATCAATCGATCATTCAATCAATGGATCGATCGATTGGAGAGAAAAGCCCGGGCTAGAGGACCACGTCAAGAAAGGCTGATGTAAAGGAGAAAGAGAGAACAGATAAAATGGGCATCAATATAAATAAAATCAACGTGTTAGCCATTAAGTAACGAGCAAGAAGATTTCATCGGACAACGAATTCTATCCCAGGACTTGATGTTTGATTATGTAGCAAATGCACCCTGATAATTAATGCGAGTTCTTCTATATAATTGTAATTTTCTTCGTGCAGTAATTAGGTGCGATGTTGCAGCTAAGCTGCATTTCGTCCAGTTTCATTGTAAGTAAATTAATTGCGCAAAGCAGGAGGAAGGATATTCTTTGCCTAGTCATAAACAAGTCATAGGGGTTTATTTTAATAGCGTCGTCAAACTTCTAATTTTCTGGTCTGGTCCGCAAACGAAATCGTCCTAAACGAAGGCTTCCGTATTCGAATGAATTTTTGGCTATTTATTGTTGGTTTGGCCCCAGATCATTGAACTGTATGGAACACTTATAACTAGAGACCGACCGAAATTCGGTTTCGGTTTCGGTTTCGGCGCCGAAAGTCGCAAAATACCTAGTTTCGGTAA